>CM055756.1:12279222-12486722 GCA_029465975.1 Dallia pectoralis | reverse complement strand
GGGGGTTTGGGTGAAAAAATAAAAAGCAGTATCAGATTGTGTGTAAATGTCCAGATCCAAAATGGAGTAGATGCTGAATGCTTTAGAATAGAATATATGAGATGGAGACAGACAGACAGACAGACAGACAGAGAGACAGACAGAGACAGACAGATAGAGAGACAGATAGAGAGACAGACAGACAGAGAGACAGACAGACAGACAGACAGAGAGACAGACAGACAGACAGACAGACAGACAGACAGAGAGACAGACAGATAGAGAGACAGATAGAGAGACAGACAGACAGAGAGACAGACAGACAGACAGAGAGACAGAGAGACAGAGAGACAGACAGACAGACAGACAGACAGACAGACAGACAGACAGACAGACAGACAGACAGACAGACAGACAGACAGACAGACAGACAGACAGAGAGACAGAGAGACAGACAGACAGACAGACAGACAGACAGAGAGACAGACAGACAGAGAGACAGACAGACAGACAGACAGAGAGACAGACAGACAGAGAGACAGACAGACAGAGAGCAACAGGTGTTTGTTTGGCACCCATTAGTCTTTGTTTCGCTTAGAAGATAATTAGAAGGTTGGACCTTGAATTTGCAGGATTGGCTGTTGGCTAAATGGAACTTTGGCACATGGCCCCAATATGGGTCACGTGACCTTGTTGGGTTGCTGCAGACTCCATTTGAAGGTCAAGGGCACAAAGGTCACCTGGTGGTTTGTGATTTACCTTCTATTGGTGGTTTGTGACTGATCTTCTATTGGTGGTTTGTGACTGATCTTCTATTGGTGGTTTGTGACTGATCTTCTATTGGTGGTTTGTGACTGATCTTCTATTGGTGGTTTGTGACTGATCTTCTATTGGTGGTTTGTGACTGATCTTCTATTGGTGGTTTGTGACTGATCTTCTATTGGTGGTTTGTGACTGATCTTCTATTGGTGGTTTGTGACTGATCTTCTATTGGTGGTTTGTGACTGATCTTCTATTGGTTCTCATTGTGTGGCTTTCTGAAGTTTCTGAAGTTTCTGAACCAACTGCCACTTTGCAATCTATTGTATCTGTCCTTTTATAAGGGTGTCTCGGCACAATTGATTCATAAACACAAGTGGATAAGCTTTAGCATACTGATACAAACTTTTGCACTTTGAAAAAAAATAAATAAATGATGAGAACATCTGTATAGTCCCCTCCTAGCAACGAATAAGGAATAAAAGAATCCAAGCTTTGGTTGTCTAACCAATCAGAGGTCAGTGTGAATGGTTTCTATGGCTACAGTAGTGATGATATTCCCTGATCTAACATTTGGTAAAGAATGCCACTTCGTTTCAACATAGTTTGATCGTAAGAAAGAAAGTAGAATTCCATTTGTTTTCTGAATTTTTTGGGGTTTGGTTGTGCAATATAAATGTGTGCTGTAGCTGTTTCTTTACACTATGATACACTGTTGTGATAAGCAGGTGATAGTTCAATCACTTGGAAAATTTCAATGTGATTAATTACAGTAAAAACTTTAAGTTAAACATCAGGTGTTGATGGAATTATCAAAGGTTGGGAGCTTATTCTCTGAATGTGTCGTCAGGTTACCAAATGTTAAAGTGTGCACCTGTTTTCTAGAACAGAGGACAAAACTAATCCCATGAAACCTGGCTGATGATGTCATTAGCTTTAGACAGACGTCTGACCTTTTTGAACAAGTGTTATCAAAGGCTTTTTCTAAATATTTATGTGCCGTTTTCCATCCAAATTATATTAAGTCACAGCTAATTATACTTAAAATCAAGTGTGGCTATTTCTCTCTTTTACAAATTGCAAATGTTGTTACCAAATTGAAATGCGATGCTAAAGATCTGCTGTCTCTCCTTTCACAGAGCTGCCAGCTGAGATTGGTGAGTTTGTCTCTCATGCACACGTTTGTCCTCTGTCTAACCCTATATCTGTGGGTTACACATCCACACGCACACGCACGCACGCACGCACGCACACACGCATTGTGTCATTCTGTTAAAGTGACGTCTGGTGTACTGTTCTCAGGACAGAGAGCATTGTGTCATTCTGTTAAAGTGACGTCTGGTGTACTGTTCTCAGGACAGAGAGCATTGTGTCATTCTGTTAAAGTGACGTCTGGTGTACTGTTCTCAGGACAGAGAGCATTGTGTCATTCTGTTAAAGTGACGTCTGGTGTACTGTTCTCAGGACAGAGAGCATTGTGTCATTCTGTTAAAGTGACGTCTGGTGTACTGTTCTCAGGACAGAGAGCATTGTGTCATTCTGTTAAAGTGACGTCTGGTGTACTGTTCTCAGGACAGAGAGCATTGTGTCATTCTGTTAAAGTGACGTCTGGTGTACTGTTCTCAGGACAGAGAGCATTGTGTCATTCTGTTAAAGTGACGTCTGGTGTACTGTTCTCAGGACAGAGAGAGCATTATTGCGTCACTGAATATTGCAGTGGGTTAATGAAGTGGATAATGACCCCATGTTACTTCATATTGTGAAAGTGGAAATCTGTGTCACGTGTGTGATTCTTTGTGATGTTGCATGAAACTGGAACCTGCGGTTGTGGGTGAGGACCCAGAGGGTGACGTCACAACTCTCTCTTCCTCTCTCTATCTTCTAGGTAAGACAATCTGGGAGCTGGTCGTAGAGCAATTTGAGGATCTGTTGGTCAGAATATTGCTCCTGGCTGCCTGCATCTCCTTTGTAAGTAGACAATAAAACCAAATACGGTTACAACATTTAACCAATGTGTACAACAAAACTTTTCACATTAAGGACCCAATAGTTGTGCGATTTGTTGCCAGAACAATTAGAACAGGTGTTCTGTGTTTCCAGGTGAAGCGATGTTACAATTGGTGAAAAAGATATGGAATAAGATATAAAATAAAGAAGTATACAGACGCATGATAGGGGGATCAGTAAACGTTTTTTTGTCATTTCCTGACAATTTCCTCCTTCCACATCCAGTCAACAGCCCAGTGCATGATGGGTAAATGTTTCAGCACAGCAGCTGGGCATTGTGGCAGAGGCCCTGAGAGGACACTGACAGCTAACACACATGGGTACAAGGTTACATGCCTGCACACACATAAAATATGCTCTGTGATCATCCTGGCACACACACACCCTGACACACACACACCCTGGCACACACACATCCTGGCACACACACATCCTGGCACACACACGTCCTGGCACACACACACATCCTGGCACACACACATCCTGGCACACACACATCCTGGCACACACACACATCCTGGCACACACACATCCTGGCACACACACATCCTGGCACACACACACCCTGGCACACACACACATCCTGGCACACACACATCCTGGCACACACACATCCTGGCACACACACGTCCTGGTTATTTTTCATATGAACTGATGTCCCCACTCACTCACTCTAGGAATCCCTGGCCCCTCCCTCCATGTTGGCCCCTCCCTCCATGTTGGCCCCTCCCTCCCCCAATGTTGGCCCCTCCCCCAATGTTGGCTCCTCCCCCATGTTGGCTCCTCCCTCCATGTTGTCTCACAGTTTAAGTTCTTTTTTGTCTCCAACTTTGTCCTCCCGTCTCGCTTTTCAAATATGTTCTGGGGTCAGCGGCTGACACAAAGTTTTAATCCCCCTCACCTCTCTATACACAATGTCCTGTCCCCTGACCAGCTGTTATTATGGCCCTAGAAGGAATGGTGTGTGTGTGTGCGATATAGTGTGCGTGCGTGAGTGGTGATGGTGTGTGTGTGTATGTCTGTCTGTGTGTCAAAGTGTCGCGAGGGTAGAGAGTGTTATTTTGAGAAAGTCTCAAGCCAGGCCAAAGAAACTGTATCCATCTAGAAAGGTCAGGGGACACAGGAAATTATTTGTAGAGCCTTAGCAGTCCACAATAGTATTGTTCTGGTACTGACACATGAGTAAAGGTTGGAGGTAGTTACACAACTTATATGATTTGGAAAGACACAAGAGTAATGACATTATAAATACCTAATACCTAATGCACTTTACAAATACATCTATGCATTGACAAAATTATTGTAGTCTTCATTACATGCTTTTTAAAAATATCTGTATTTGAAAAATTATTTTAAAGCTCCACTAGACAGGAAAGTGGAGAGAGAGTTTTTGGTGAACTGCCAGTATGCGGGATTCAAACTCATGCTACAGTAGTACACGTGTGCACTAGAGACAGCAGCTGAGTCCACTGGACCATTTAGAGGAGTGAAATCTTCACATGAAAGACTGAATGAGTTGGAAAGAAGTAGATGGAAAAACAGGGTGGACTGGAGAAAGAAGTTAAGGCCAATGGATGTAATGATGGGTGGTCATGCTCTCATCTGACTCCGCTTTAGTGAGTCGAAACTGATCTGTGTCCATGTCAACAGAGACCCTCTACTAAATGGAGCAGTGACAACTACATGTGACGAATACACACACACACACAGACACAGACACACACACACACACGCACACACACACACACACACACACACACACACACACACACACACACACACACACACACACACACACACACACACACACACACACACACACACACACACACACACACACACACACACACACACACACACACACACACACACACACACAGACAGACAGACAGACAGACAGACACACACACAGTAGTACTACAGTACTACATTAAACTTTGTTAAATACATCACATTTATTTTATGAACAGCAGTCGTTGTCGATGGATGTTAAAGGTCTTTTCTATTCCATTATCAATAACCATCATCTCACTGCCTGACTTACTGCTACCATCTGTCACTCTTTCATCTCACTTTCTCTCTCTTTTCTTCTCGATCAGGTGCTAGCCTTGTTTGAAGAAGGTGAGGAAACTGTCACAGCTTTCGTGGAACCTTTAGTCATTCTTCTTATTCTCATCGCTAATGCCATCGTTGGAGTCTGGCAGGTCAGTTTCTGGGCATGCAAGCTGGCATTGAATCACATGTGTTAGTTTACCCAGGGTCAGACTGTGGTCTTCACCGAGTGGTCACTCACCTTGCACCCCGGCTGTTGGGTCAAAGTTGAAAATAATTGAACAAGCATTAACCCTTTACAACACCCTCTTCTGTTATGAGCTATCAGAAAGAAAGACAGAGAGGTGCGATGGAGTTACCCCGAGCAGTGGGTCCATAACGACCATGTGGTGGTCATTAGGAAACTATGCACAAGTACCCGCCTGTCAGATGGGGGGGGGGCATCACAGTCATGCTTCAGGCTTATGGAGAGGTGGTGAGGAGGAGGAGGAACAAGAGGAGGTGACATTCTGTTTGGTTTTGTTGTTTCCCTACAGGAGCGTAATGCTGAGTCTGCTATTGAGGCTCTGAAGGAGTACGAGCCTGAGATGGGGAAGGTTTATCGTGCGGACAGGAAGAGTGTCCAGATGATTAAGGCCAGGGAGATCGTACCTGGAGATGTGGTGGAGGTATCTGGTAAGAGCTGTGTGACCCCAGAAAAATCTGACCAGGGATCAGTTAAGCATCTCACCAAAGGACAATAGCCCCCATGTGTTTAACTGTGTTACCTGGTTATATGCTGTGTTATATGTACATGTGTTTAACTGTGTTACCTGGTTATATGCTGTGTCATATGTACATGTGTTTAACTGTGTTACCTGGTTATATGCTGTGTTATATGTACATGTGTTTAACTGTGTTACCTGGTTAAATGCTGTGTTATATGTACATGTGTTTAACTGTGTTACCTGGTTATATGCTGTGTTATATGTACATGTGTTTAACTGTGTTACCTGGTTTTATGCTGTGTTATATGTACATGTGTTTAACTGTGTTACATGGTTATATGCTGTGTTATATGTACATGTGTTTAACTGTGTTACCTGGTTATATGCTGTGTTATATGTACATGTGTTTAACTGTGTTACCTGGCTATATGCT
Organism: Dallia pectoralis; assembly: GCA_029465975.1. Classification (NCBI taxonomy): domain Eukaryota; kingdom Metazoa; phylum Chordata; class Actinopteri; order Esociformes; family Umbridae; genus Dallia; species Dallia pectoralis. The sequence continues at coordinate 12,480,785 of CM055756.1, read as the reverse complement.
GTGTTATATGTACATGTGTTTTTATGTGTTTTTCACTCCAGTTGGTGACAAAGTCCCGGCTGACATCAGACTCATCAAAATCAACTCCACCACTCTGCGTGTCGACCAATCAATCCTCACTGGTGGGTGACATCATCAACACTGGACTATAGGGAACATAAGTACATCAACATGGTTCATCAATATGGTTCATTTATGGTTCATCAACATGGTTCATCAGGTGTATAATTGCTGTTGTTGTTCTGTTGTTGTAAAACCTTCTCTCTCAATTTTTCTCCCAGGTGAGTCTGTCAGTGTGATTAAACACACTGAAGCTGTCCCTGACCTGAGAGCTGTCAACCAGGACAAAAAGAACATGCTATTCTCTGTGAGATTCTTACATTTGTATCTGTGTTCTTTCCATCCATCTGTCTATTCCTCCTCTGAACCAATCGAGTGTAACTGTCACTTTATCATATCCTGTTCTACCTGAGCCCTGTTCTCAATCCAGCTCCATTCTCTCTATTATTTTTCTGATGTTCACCCCTGACCTTTCATCCATCTTCTTCTCTTTCTTTGTTCCTCCAGGGCACCAACATTGCTTCAGGAAAAGCTATTGGCATTGCCGTGGCGACAGGTGTCTCCACTGAGATCGGTAAGATCCGTGACCAGATGGCAGCTACAGAGCAGGAGAAAACCCCACTGCAGGCCAAACTGGACGAGTTTGGAGAACAGCTCTCCAAGGTGAAACAAACAGTTGCTCATAGTGTTACTTATACAACCAGAAGCCCTCAATTGGTGTACATTTGGAATTATTGGTGTTTGTTTAGTTTCCAAGCTACTAGTATTTTCAAGTTTAATTATATAAGTACATTGGCCAGCTGATCTTCCATGGAGGTTTATCTTCTCTATGAGAACCTCTGTCTACCAGCTGATCTTCCATGGAGGTTTATCTTCTCTATGAGAACCTCTGTCTACCAGCTGATCTTCCATGGAGGTTTATCTTCTCTATGAGAACCTCTGTCTACCAGCTGATCTGCTATGGAGGTTTATCTTCTCTATGAGAACCTCTGTCTACCAGCTGATCTTCCATGGAGGTTTATCTTCTCTATGAGAACCTCTGTCTACCAGCTGATCTTCCATGGAGGTTTATCTTCTCTATGAGAACCTCTGTCTACCAGCTGATCTTCCATGGAGGTTTATCTTCTCTATGAGAACCTCTGTCTACCAGCTGATCTGCTATGGAGGTTTATCTTCTCTATGAGAACCTCTGTCTACCAGCTGATCTTCCATGGAGGTTTATCTTCTCTATGAGAACCTCTGTCTACCAGCTGATCTTCCATGGAGGTTTATCTTCTCTATGAGAACCTCTGTCTACCAGCTGATCTTCCATGGAGGTTTATCTTCTCTATGAGAACCTCTGTCTACCAGCTGATCTTCCATGGAGGTTTATCTTCTCTATGAGAACCTCTGTCTACCAGCTGATCTTCTATGGAGGTTTATCTTCTCTATGAGAACCTCTGTCTGCCAGCTGATCTGCTATGGAGGTTTATCTTCTCTATGAGAACCTCTGTCTACCAGCTGATCTGCTATGGAGGTTTATCTTCTCTATGAGAACCTCTGTCTACCAGCTGATCTGCTATGGAGGTTTATCTTCTCTATGAGAACCTCTGTCTACCAGCTGATCTGCTATGGAGGTTTATCTTCTCTATGAGAACCTCTGTCTACCAGCTGATCTGCTATGGAGGTTTATCTTCTCTATGAGAACCTCTGTCTACCAGCTGATCTGCTATGGAGGTTTATCTTCTCTATGAGAACCTCTGTCTACCAGCTGATCTGCTATGGAGGTTTATCTTCTCTATGAGAACCTCTGTCTACCAGCTGATCTGCTATGGAGGTTTATCTTCTCTATGAGAACCTCTGTCTACCAGCTGATCTGCTATGGAGGTTTATCTTCTCTATGAGAACCTCTGTCTGCCAGCTGATCTTCCATGAAGGTTTATCTTCTCTATGAGAACCTCTGTCTGCCACTTTACAGGTCATCTCTCTGATTTGTGTTGCCGTCTGGATGATCAACATCGGCCACTTTAACGACCCTGTCCACGGGGGGTCCTGGATCCGTGGGGCCGTCTACTACTTTAAGATCGCAGTAGCCCTGGCTGTGGCTGCTATCCCAGAAGGTAGGTAGACCCAGTTTGCCCCAACTTCTCATTTGATCGTTGATATTAGTAAATTGTCAGGTGTTCCCATAACTTTGGCCACCCCCTGGACCTCCTGTAACACTCATAACCTGTTTGCCTTTTTAATCACAGGTCTGCCCGCTGTCATCACCACCTGCCTGGCACTAGGTACCCGTCGTATGGCCAAGAAGAATGCCATTGTCCGCTCTCTGCCCTCTGTGGAGACACTAGGGTGCACCTCTGTTATCTGCTCTGATAAGACTGGCACCCTGACCACCAACCAGATGTGTGTCACCAAGGTGGGCCCTAAACACATCCTGAGTCAGACCCCAAACACATCCTGAGTCAGGCCCCTAAACACATCCTGAGTCAGGCCCCTAAACACATCCTGAGTCAGGCCCCTAAACACATCCTGAGTCAGGCCCCAAACACATCCTGAGTCAGGCCCATAAACACATCCTGAGTCAGGCCCTAAACACATCCTGAGTCAGACCCCAAACACATCCTGAGACAGGCCCCTAAACACATCCTGAGTCAGGCCCCAAACACATCCTGAGTCAGGCCCCAAACACATCCTGAGTCAGGCCCCAAACACATCCTGAGTCAGGCCCATAAACACATCCTGAGTCAGGCCCTAAACACATCCTGAGTCAGACCCCAAACACATCCTGAGTCAGGCCCCAAACACATCCTGAGTCAGGCCCCAAACACATCCTGAGTCAGGCCCCAAACACATCCTGAGTCAGGCCCATAAACACATCCTGAGTCAGGCCCATAAACACATCCTGAGTCAGACCCCAAACACATCCTGAGTCAGACCCCAAACACATCCTGAGTCAGACCCCAAACACATCCTGAGTCAGGCCCCAAACACATCCTGAGTCAGGCCCCAAACACATCCTGAGTCAGGCCCATAAACACATCCTGAGTCAGGCCCCAAACACATCCTGAGTCAGACCCCAAACACATCCAGAGTCAGGCCCCTAAACACATCCTGAGTCAGGCCCCAAACACATCCTGAGTCAGGCCCCAAACACATCCTGAGTCAGGCCCTAAACACATCCTGAGTCAGACCCCAAACACATCCTGAGTCAGGCCCCAAACACATCCTGAGTCAGGCCCATAAACACATCCTGAGTCAGGCCCCAAACACATCCTGAGTCAGACCCCAAACACATCCTGAGTCAGACCCCAAACACATCCTGAGTCAGACCCCAAACACATCCTGAGTCAGACCCCAAACACATCCTGAGTCAGGCCCATAAACACATCCTGAGTCAGGCCCCAAACACATCCTGAGTCAGACCCCAAACACATCCTGAGTCAGGCCCCAAACACATCCTGAGTCAGACCCCAAACACATCCTGAGTCAGACCCCAAACACATCCTGAGTCAGGCCCCTAAACACATCCTGAGTCAGGCCCCTAAACACATCCTGAGTCAGGCCCCTAAACACATCCTGAGTCAGGCCCCTAAACACATCCTGAGTCAGGCCCCAAACACATCCTGAGTCAGACCCCTAAACACATCCACCCTCACCAACTATCCTTGGGACACCTGTCACATATCTACCCTAACTAACAAATGCTGTGACTGTTATGTGCTTTCAGATGTTCATCATTGAAAAAGTGGATGGAGACAGCGTTTCTCTAGATTCCTTTGACATCTCTGGCTCCAAGTACACCCCCGAGGGAGAAGTGTGAGTAAAGATCCACACCCGAAACTGTTTCTCTATAACTCCGCACACTTCCTGTTGATCCACACACCAAACTGTTTCTCTATAACTCAGCACACTTCCTGTTGATCCACACACCAAACTGTTTCTCTATAACTCAGCACACTTCCTGTTGATCCACACACCAAACTGTTTCTCTATAAATCAGCACACTTCCTGTTGATCCACACACCAAACTGTTTCTCTATAACTCAGCACACTTCCTGTTGATCCACACACCAAACTGTTTCTCTATAACTCAGCACACTCCCTGTTGATCTAACACCAAACTGTTTCTCTTTCTTAGGACAAAGAACGGGGCATCGGTGAGGTGTGGTCAGTACGATGGCTTGGTGGAGCTCTCCACCATCTGTGCTCTATGTAATGACTCCTCTCTGGACTACAATGATGTAAGGATGCTGACACACTTTCTCCATGTTTGCAGTGGTACAGTGTAGTGGTACAGTACAGTGGTACAGTACAGTGGTACAGTGGTACAGTGGTACAGTGGTACAGTGGTACAGTACAGTGGTACAGTGGTACAGTACAGTGGTACAGTACAGTGGTGCAGTGGTACAGTACATTGGTACAGTGTAGTGGTACAGTGTAGTGGTACAGTGTAGTGGTACAGTACAGTGGTACAGTACAGTGGTACAGTGGTACAGTACATTGGTACAGTGTAGTGGTACAGTGGTACAGTACAGTGGTGCAGTGGTACAGAACAGTGGTACAGTACATTGGTACAGTGTAGTGGTACAGTGGTACAGTACAGTGGTGCAGTGGTACAGTACAGTGGTACAGTACATTGGTACAGTGTAGTGGTACAGTGGTACAGTACAGTGGTGCAGTGGTACAGTACAGTGGTGCAGTGTAGTGATGTAGTAATGTCTGTCCCCTGGCAGAGTAAAGGCATCTATGAGAAGGTGGGCGAGGCAACAGAAACGGCTCTGTGCTGCCTGGTGGAAAAGATGAATGTGTTCAACACTGAAGTGCGCGACCTATCTAAGCCAGACAGAGCCAACGCCTGCTGCTCTGTAAGTCTCTCTAATATCTCTGTCTCTCTTCCTCCCTTCATATCTCAACTACATTCTCGTCCTGCCATCTTTCTCCATCCTCATATTTAAACCCTCTCACTTTCCTCTTTCATACCTCTGTCCAATCCCTTTCCTTGTTTTTCTTCCACATTGTCTCTCTCTTTTCTCCTTGTTTGTTTTTCATTTCCTTCTCATTCATTGTATCGTTCTCTCTGTTTCTCTATTTTAATTTATTTTCTCTTTCCTCTCTCAGGTAATCAAGCACTTGATGAAGAAAGAGTTCACTCTAGAGTTTTCCAGAGACAGGAAGTCCATGTCTGTGTTTTGCTCCCCGGCCAAATCCTCCAAGGTCCAACTGGGCAACAAAATGTTTGTCAAGGTGTGGAAATGTCAGCGCGTATCTCTTGTGTGTAAATAAATAGGTAGTGTTAAACTCTACATTAATGTGTAAGTGAGCTCTTCCTCTATATGAGTGCTTATTTCTAAAGTTCCGGAACATTCTCTCTGTTTCCAGGGTGCACCTGAGGGTGTGATTGAAAGGTGTTCGTACGTGCGCGTTGGAACCAGTCGTATTCCCCTGTCTGAGCCGGTCAAGAACAAGATTATGGCTGTGATTAAAGAATGGGGAACTGGCCGGGACACTCTGCGTTGCCTGGCTTTAGCCACCAGGGACACGCCCCCCCACGTTGAAAACATGAATCTGGAAGACTCCACCAAGTTTGTCAACTATGAGGTAAAGGAGCTGGAAGAGGAATTTAGACACGTAGCAACTTGTTTATTAGGGAGACTGAGTCCAGAATTCAGGAATTCAATTATCAGTTCACCAGATCAGTTCACCAGTTCACCAGTTCATCACATTTCCCAGATTTTACGTGTTGCATTTCTTACTCACATGGTTAAAATCAGAACCCTGCCAGTAATTCAAAACGTTTTGTGTAAATTTTTCAAATGTTGGATAATTTTAATACCATATACCCATATATACAAAATATTATTTAATATTTATTAAATTCTGGTCCTGGACATCTTAAATATTCCTAGGTTTCGAATAATTTAATAATTATTCTCTCAAGAACCTTATTTGTTTTCAACTTTTTTTTTACGTGTCCAGGGATCTTACCCTGACTCTGCTCTTTTCCTCCCAGACTGAGCTAACCTTCGTGGGCTGTGTGGGCATGCTGGATCCCCCACGTAAGGAGGTCATTGGAGCCATTGAGCTGTGCAGAGCTGCTGGCATCCGGGTCATCATGATCACTGGTCAGTTTACTGAATATTAAATGAGGGCTTGTGGTATATTATAAACAATATATCATGGCCAACGGGCTGTTCTTAAACACAATATCTGGATGCATTCTGCAGTTAGGATTAAGGTTACATCTCAAGCCCCTGAGATGCCATATTCAAACCAGTGCAAATAGAGCAGTACAAAAGGTTGTGATGTCATAGTTGTATACAGTGTCAGACACTATAGTGATCAGCCAATCAGAATTCAGGTATCCCACCATCTGGTTAATGATGTGTAATATACAATGGCTTTGGGTTTGAGACACCCATAATTACAGCTGCACTATCCTACAACAAGTCATTATATTTCCTTTAAAACATTCTTCTCTTTCTAGGTGACAACAAGGGAACAGCTGTGGCTATCTGCCGCCGAATCGGCATTTTCACTGAGGATGAGGACACCACTGGCCGGGCCTTTACGGGCCGGGAGTTTGATGATCTGCCGCTCCACGAGCAAAAGAAAGCCGTCCGCAAGGCCTGCTGCTATGCCCGAGTCGAGCCCTCCCACAAATCTAAGATTGTTGAGTTCCTGCAAGGTTTTGATGAAATCACCGCCATGGTGAGGAGGGGCCTGGGACAGGAGATGTAACACTTTATTGTCGACCCGTCTGATTGACGGGACATTAATTCTGCACTTCTCTTACTGTCCTCTTCGTTCTTCCTCCACTTCAAATGCTCTTCGGACAGACTGGAGATGGAGTGAACGATGCCCCGGCCCTGAAGAAGGCCGAGATTGGCATCGCCATGGGCTCTGGCACTGCCGTTGCCAAGTCAGCCTCGGAGATGGTTCTGGCTGATGACAACTTCTCGTCCATTGTGGCGGCTGTAGAGGAAGGCAGGGCCATCTACAACAACATGAAGCAGTTTATCCGCTACCTCATCTCCTCTAATGTTGGCGAGGTGGTCTGGTGAGAACTTGAGGCAGTTGACCTGTTAACCATAACCCACCAGTCCAGTAAACTGGGAATGTAACTATATACATCATATTTCTATAGGTTTTATGTATTCTGTTTCAGTATGTTGTCTACCACTAACAGTACAGGCTATTATAGGCTATACTGTTAAAAGTTAAATGTCTATGTTTACTTAGCGATTAAAGGTCATTTGAATTACAGCTGGACTTCTTTCACGTGGACATAGATATTTGCACTCTCTCTTGTTCTGTCTATCCATTTCTTTCTCTCCCTCTCATGTTATTTGTCTCTCACACTTGTTCTGTCTATCCATTTCTTTCTCTCCCTCTCTCTTGTTCTGTCTATCCATTTCTTTCTCTCCCTCTCTCTTGTTCTGTCTATCCATTTCTTTCTCTCACTCTCTCTTGTTCTGTCTATCCATTTCTTTCTCTCCCTCATGTTATTTCTTTCTCTCCCTCTCTCTTGTTCTGTCTATCCATTTCTTTCTCTCACTCTCTCTTGTTCTGTCTATCCATTTCTTTCTCTCCCTCATGTTATTTCTTTCTCTCCCTCTCTCTTGTTCTGTCTATCCATTTCCCCATCTCTCAGTATCTTCCTGACAGCTGCCCTGGGTCTGCCTGAGGCTCTTATCCCTGTCCAATTGCTGTGGGTCAACTTGGTGACTGACGGTCTCCCTGCCACCGCCCTGGGCTTCAACCCCCCTGACCTGGATATTATGGGCAAGCTGCCCCGCTCTCCCAAGGAGCCCCTGATATCTGGCTGGCTGTTCTTCAGATACATGGCGATTGGGGGTATCCACACCAACCATAAGAATATGACAATGTGTTTGGTTTTGAACATCTTTAATATTATCATCCTGTGTGTAAATGCCAACATGTTGTTTATCATACTAATATGAAGCAGTGATGATATGATCCAACAGCAATAACTAATGGCATGTTCTTTCTGCGTGTGTTAAAGGAACACACATGTCTATTAAGCACATTTCCAAGCAGATAACACTGTATTACACTGATGAACCTGTTTCAGGATATGTTGGTGCAGCCACAGTAGCGGCAGCAGCCTGGTGGTTTCTCTACAGTGAAGATGGACCTGCTGTGTCTTTCTACCAGTTGGTGAGCTTTCACAATATTCCCAGTGTACTCCCCAGTCACACTTCATGTTGTTTTCTTTCACAATATTCCCACTGTACTCCCCAGTCACACTTCATGCTGTTTTCTTTCACAATATTCCCACTGTACTCCCAAGTCACACTTCATGCTGTTTTCTTTCACAACATTCCCACTGTACTCCCCAGTCACACTTCATGCTGTTTTCTTTCACAATATTCCCACTGTACTCCCCAGTCACACCTCATGCTGTTTTCTTTCACAATATTCCCACTGTACTCCCCAGTCACACGTAATACTGTTTTCTTTCACAATATTCCCAGTGTACTCCCGTCACACTTCATGCTGTTTTTTCACAATATTCCCACTGTACTCCCCAGTCACACCTCATGCTGTTTTCTTTCACAATATTCCCACTGTACTCCCAAGTCACACTGCATGCTGTTTTCTTTCACAATATTCCCACTGTACTCCCCAGTCACACCTCATGCTGTTTTCTTTCACAATATTCCCACTGTACTCCCCAGTCACACTTCATGCAGTGTCATGATGAGAACGAGGACTTTGAGGGCATCCACTGTGAGGTGTTTGAGGCAGCTCCACCCATGACCATGGCTCTGTCTGTGCTGGTCACCATAGAGATGTGCAACGCCCTCAACAGGTCAGACTGCCTTTAGAACCAGCTGATATGTTAGTTCCTACCAGGATTAAGAAATCCCAGAGGATGCTATGATAATGCAAGATTAGGATCTATATTAAATTGAACAGTAACCCATCGTGTTCATGCACAACAGTTTTATTAATAGTGTAAAAAGTTTAATTAAAACACGTAGGGACCTATTCAGAAATGACTAAAACATGATGCTTTGACTAAAACACACACACAGCTATGGGTCAGAAGAAATTCCTTGTATGTGTAACTTGGCGAATAAACCTTGTTCTGATACACACACACGCGTACCTTTTCAGCGTTAATTAACACAAACCCTCTTCTCGTTGATCTTCCCTCAGCTTGTCTGAGAACCAGTCCCTGATTCGTATGCCTCCCTGGAGTAACCTGTGGCTGGTTGGAGCCATGTCCCTCTCTATGTCTCTTCACTTTGTTATCATTTACGTCGATCCCATGCCTGTAAGTCTGCCGTGTCTTGACTCTAGCAGCAAACCTTCCATCATAAACCAGTTCTACCCAGCTCCAAAAACACATGGCTACATCAACATATACATCTTGTTTTTTTGCATTTATATCAATGTAATTTTAGATGTTTGTTGTGTAGGCTTTCCCCACCTCACCATGCTATCTGAGTAAATTCCAATATGACAGGTGCATTGGTAAATTATAGTTAAAGCTATTTTTACTGTTGAGTTAATCGAAGCACATGTGTTTGGGAAACGACACAATATCCTGATAACATTAATGAGGTCGTTGAAACATCAAGCTTCTGAAAGCATAAAGAATTACACAACCCTATTTCAAGGAATTCTAAAATTATATATAGGACATTGTTTTAGTAAAATGTGAAAATAAAACATAACATTTTGTTGCTAGTCATTACTAGGATAATAACATGTGTGTTTCTGTCATGGCCATAACTGATTCATATTTTATTAGCTAGTAAGTATTTGATAACTTGGTAATAGTATGTGAAGCTATTTGGCTCTTTGGTACGCGTTTCACAACTGCCTGTCCTGTCTCCTGTAGATGATCTTCAAGTTGACACACTTGAATGTAGAGAAATGGATGGTGGTGCTCAAACTGTCTTTCCCTGTAATCCTCATTGATGAGGTCCTTAAGTTTGTGGCACGTAACTACCTGGAAGGTAAGGACACAGAATGATGGTCTATATTAAACCCATATAGATTATTATCATATATAGTAACTACCTAGAAGGTAAGGACACAGAATTATGGTCTATATTAAACCCATATAGATTATTATCATATATAGTAACTACCTGGAAGGTAACCCATATAGACACAGAAGGTAAGGACACAGAATGATGGTCTATATTAAACCCATATAGATTATTATCATATATAGTAACTACCTGGAAGGTAAGGACACAGAATGATGGTCTATATTAAACCCATATAGATTATTATCATATATAGTAACTACCTGGAAGGTAAGGACACAGAATGATGGTCTATATTAAACCCATATAGATTATTATCATATATAGTAACTACCTGGAAGGTAAGGACACAGAATGATGGTCTATATTAAACCCATATAGATTATTATCATATATAGTAACTACCTGGAAGGTAAGGACACAGAATTATGGTCTATATTAAACCCATATAGATTATTATCATATATAGTAACTACCTGGAAGGTAAGGACACAGAATTATGGTCTATATTAAACCCATATAGATTATTATCATATATAGTAACTACCTGGAAGGTAAGGACACAGAATTATGGTCTATATTAAACCCATATAGATTATTATCATATATAGTAACTACCTGGAAGGTAAGGACACAGAAATCTGGTCTACATTAAACCCATATAGATCATTATCATATATAGTAACTACCTGGAAGGTAAGGACACACATCTGTGTGCTGTTCGGCCAATACACCTAATATAACATCTATTTTCTTTCCCCTCACAGTTGCAGATGACAATCTAGTGAGCAAAAAATGGGACTGAGAGGACCAGAGGTGCAAAACTTAAATAATGAGAATTAGGACACTAAAAGGTCTTTGGAGAAGCAAAAGAACGCAGAACATTACTAGAAGCAAGAGAAAAAAAAAGAAAACCGTGAACATCTATGAATGAAATGTGTTAAAAAGTGTTTAAGCCATCAGAAATAAATGATATAAACTAAAAAAAGGAAATACTTTTTTGTGTATGTAATGAATTTAAGTGAATATATTGATAAATATTATGAACAATATATTCAAATGATGATGCCTCTATTCTTAAAAAATAAAGCTATGTATTAAACAATGTTTGATTGGCTGTTTACCTTGTATCTGGTTTATAATGTTTTCCAGTAACACACACAGACACACACAAAACAAGCCTGCAGTGAATGAATGAAAGTCTTTAAACATATATATATTAAGGCAATATCAACTTCATTAAAGTAATTCATCTACAGGTTTCAAATAATCATTAGTCATTTCTAAAAAGTCAATGTGTCAGTGGAGCTACTGGGCACAAGGTTACAGACCAATATCAACAGAGCCAGAACTTACTTACAACTTAATGAAGGGATGCTTTGTATAATATTGATAGAGACATTGTGTGTACATATGGAATGTTTGTATTGCTATTTGTGCATTTTAGTGGCTTCCACTACAGTCATGATAGTCTCTCATCTCAGGAGATACAATATAAATATTGAAGTTTTCCCAGTACTTTTCTCAATCCGTTTCAAAGGTGTGTTACATCCAGTCATAGGAATGTTTGAAGATAAAGGAAAACAAAAATATAGCCTGAGCTATATTAAGTTTAACTTAATAAGTTTCTATTATACCAAACATTTGCTCAACAAGAAATTATTAATAATTTACTAAGTATTGCATCATTAATATTATAAATAAAACAATATACAGGGTTGTAAGTATATAGACGCCTTTGTTTCAATACTCAATAAACCCTCACTTTACTAGGATACAGCATTGAGACATTTTCCAAAATGTTTGTGTAAATATTCGCCAGAAGGAGTGATATTATTTATATGAAATATATTAACTGGCATTCTTGTGCCAGAGGCAACCAGCTTTATGGGCAAACGCCTTGATACTGGTTAGAGTACCACTACAAGCAAAACCGATCAGGTTCTGTTTCGAGTATGCATACTTTTTTCCGGGCCCCAAAAATATGTTCTTGCAAAATTGAACATCATTTTAACTGTTTATTTTTTATAATATTTTACAGTCTCATCTGATTAATGCTTAATGTTGCTCCCAAATCACACAATAGTGATGATGCCTTTTAGTTATCAAGGAGTGGTTTTAAAAATGTACTTATTATACTTTCAAAGAGCTGTTTTCTAGAATGCTAACTCGTATGCTCATGTGAAATTTGCATATAATGTATAACTGTGTCTACACAAAGACTCTGCAAAGTCCCGTAATCTTTCTTCTGCTTTCCAAGTCTAAACATGGTCTGGTTGTTCTCTGTGATAACTGGTCCAGTCCAGTCTCACTTTTATTGGTCACTATCAGAATACTTTCCTATCTCTCCTAGCTCTTTGGTTCTGCTGCTCGGATTGGCTCACGTGGCATCGGTAGGACGGGCACCTTCTTCAGGAAGTCCCTCCTCCAGGATCTCTCTCACCTGGTCCATATTCTCTGCCTGACGAATCAACTCCAGTTTCACCTAGAACAAAGGGATGGACGATGACAGCAGGAATGAGGGTGAAAGAGAACATTAGCTTAGCTTTACATTTGCTAATAACATTGACAATAAATAATTACATTGAGAATTACTACCGCTTAACTTTAAGCATTACTACTATAACAACAGTCGTTTTGCACAATATTTTGATAACAAAATCATAGGTTTCCAATCTGAATGCTGGACTGGTTATGGTAATCAAATGGGAACCGGTGTGACCTTAATTAAGCACTTCCTGGATCAGCCTACCTGCAGTGACTGTGACAGCTGGACAAAGTCCCTCTGTACGGTTTGGCTGGTATCCACCTGAGATCTCATGCTGATGACCTGGTTCTTTAGCTCCAGAATCTGGTGCTGGAGACTCGACTGGGAGGGACACGACAACAAGTCAAATACGCAAAGAAATTAGCACAAGTTCTACAGACCTACAAACTCATCACTGTTTCAAATATTATGCAGGGAAATTTACCAGGACAGTTTGTGTTTAAATGTAATTGGAATTATGGCTAAACCTTTCGGGGAATATTGGAATGTTGGTGGATACTTTAACAGGTATACATCAGAAATATGTGCTGATTAACACAAATACCACTAAATCATAAGATATTTTTGCAGGCCGAAACATAAAACAGTACCGTATCATAGGTATACAATTGCAAATGATAAAGAGTATAAGGAATCAATTAAAACATTTAAATAAGAGATGAACTTTAACCCCCAATATTCAACACAAACATAAGCTTCTGCCTCAGTCTCTCGTCCCAGTACCTTGTCGTGGCCAAGCGAGTTGTTTTCTCCCTGAAGGTGTGAGAGCGCCACCCGGAGGCCTTGTAGCTCAGTACGACATGTCTGCAGCTCTGACTGCAGCTTCTCTTTTTGACTCTGGACACGATCCATCTCAGTCGTGAGGCTGGATAGTTTCACTGTGGAGGACAAAGATCAACAGATATATGCCATTGGAACTTCATTAAAATTAGGAATTCCAGGAGTTGAGTTCAGTTGGGATTGCACTTTGAGTCATAACAGAACAAGTTTTAAGGCCTTGTGTGTGTGTGTGTGTGTGTGTGTGTGTGTGTGTGTGTCCACTCACCTTCTAAAACATCTGGTGAGGCCAGACCAAAGAGAGAACAAGAGAGATCATATTTAGACCAACGTAATACAAAATGAAAGACAATAACACTACTTAATTGTAAACCCAGATAGTGAAACTCACAACAACTAACAGATAGCCTCTGGCTACTAGTTTGTATGAATAGACTGGCCTATAGACTGACCACTCTCCTCCGCCCGGGCATCTAGCTGCTCCTTCAGGTTGACGATCTCTATACGAAGCCTCTCCTCACTATGTGCCCCCTACAGGGAGGAGGGCAGAAGTGCGGTCAAAGGTTTTGTATGTACTTTAATGATTATTGAAGGTGTCTGCATTTTTGCATCTGCCTGCACACAACAGACTACCTGCAATGTAGCACCACAGTGTGTGTTTAAATCTCCTCCATCAGTTTCATCAATCTCCTCTCCTTTTAGTCTGGACAGCTCGCTACAAACCTTCCTCTGAGACATCGTAAGCTCTGCCTGGGAAAACAAACCCCAAAACACAGAAAACATGTTACAAGACCTGCTGTAAACACACAAACATGCAAGGATCCCATCACCCTCTATCTGACTGGACCAGTTGCCTGTCACTCACCAGCCGACTCTGGACAGCATTCTGTGATTGGCTGAATGATTTCTGCAGCTCACGGAGAAGTGCCTCAGAAGTCTCAACCTGAGCCTGGAGAACAGAGACCTAACACACACACACGATGAATCTCCATCCTTGTGGGAACACTTGTAGGTATTCCACATTACATTGTACAATACATGAGGTCCATGTGTGTGAAGGTGTGTGTACCTGTCTCTGTGTCTCTGCAGTCTGTGTGTCCAGCTCGTGTGTGTGTGTGTACCTGTCTATGTGTCTACGCAGTCTGTGTGTCCAGCTCGTGTTTGTGTGTCTACCTGTCTATGGGTCTCCGCAGTTTGTGTGTCCAGCTCGTGTTTGTGTGTGTACCTGTCTATGGGTCTCCGCAGTTTGTGTGTCCAGCTCGTGTTTGTGTGTGTACCTGTCTCTGTGTCTCTGCAGTCTGTGTGTCCAGCTCGTGTTTGTGTGTGTACCTGTCTATGTGTCTACGCAGTCTGTGGTCTACCTGTCATGGGTCTCCGCAGTTTGTTTCCAGTGTCTGTGTGTCCAGCTCTATGGGTCTTCTCCAGCTGACCTGTCTATGGGTCTCCGCAGTTTGTGTGTCCAGCTCGTGTTTGTGTGTTTACCTGTCTATGGGTCTCCGCAGTTTGTGTGTCCAGCTCCTTCTCCAGCTGACTTCTCTCTTCTCGCTGTTGACTCAGCTCTCCTTCAAGCTCTGTAACCTGCGCCACACAATTACAGCATCTGCTAATATGGACAACTATTCATAATTCAGTTAATACCTACAACCTTCAAACTATACTTGGTGGTTTTATGGGTAATTAAAACATATATACTGGGTGCATTTGTGTTACAAGTATATCGTTTTATATCGTTTAAGACATATTTCAGCATATTTGGGTGAAATAAGGACGTATGAATTTCTTGAAGCCCCTTGTATTTTTTTTGACAGCATAATTTGGTGACTTCACGCTGGTACTATGCCAACCTCTGTTATTCAGCAATGATGTCATCCGTAACAACAAATGCTAGGTGGTTGTTCTGGGTTGCTAACCACTGATATACTACCATGAGCCTAAGTATCGGGACGCACAGTTTCAATTACTGAATGAATGCCAATGCTAATCTGGCTAATTCCTGGTTGTTCATTTTACCCAAGTTTTGTTTGACGGCCAACACGTTTAACTGGTTTATACAGCCAGAAGTAAAATCCTGGATAGGGTGTGTTCTGTGTTAAGTGCTTACTTGCTTGCTTAATAAGTGAGTCAGTGAGTGAGTGAGTGTATTCACCAGTGTGTTAAGCAAATCCCAGTCGGTGTGTGTAACTAGCCGGTGTCCGGGTGGTGGGAGATAGATGGCCTCAGGCACCAGGGTTCCCGTGGAAACCAGGGAGGCTGTGTCTTCTTGTGGGGGCGGGCGGCGAGGCAGAGAGGGCGTGTCCAAGGAGAAGGAGGACAAGGACGCAGAGTCACAGTTTTGGGAGAAATATCCCTCCTGTCCCGCTCCTTCAGCCTCTAAACCCTCTCCTATTTCCTGACCCAACCCCTCTGCATCTGCTGGCTTCCTGTCTGGCCTGTCTGTTCCTGGATCTCTGAGGCTTTTGGGAAGAGAATCTGTTGACTGGCCCTCCAACCGAGCCTTCTGTACACCACCCTAAACAAAGAGCGAAAGATACAGGTATTATTTTGAAATGTGATTTGGCTCATTAATAACACTGCTTTGGCTTCAGTTCATTCATGAATCTGCACATACAACTACTGAGTGGCTTGGTTGTCACAACTAGCCATCTCAAGATAAAGTCACTAACTGTACATCAGTCTGGATAACAGCATCTGATAAACGATCAAAATATAAAACACATTCAGAGAGGAAGGTCAGAGACAAAGAAAGGGAGCGGGGGGGTGTGGTGATGACTGAACACCTGAGACTGAACACTGGCTCTCCTCCACTGGGCACGCTCAGACTGCAGAGCGGATATTCTGGCCTCATACTGAGACGCCGTCTCTGAGAACAGAGAAAGGGATTATGACAGACAACAGGACAGAATTGGCACAATAAGTGCAGCTTTCTTTCAATCTTCTACGCTTACCAGTTGGAATAACGTGGCCTATCGGAGTACAACAGAACATTTTGTCTAACACAGCTCCTGGCACTGCCTCAAAGGCAGATTAATGATTGAGGTTAATGTCTAACACAGGCCAGCACCAACTCAAAGGGGAGAGGAGTTATCAAAGAGTCAGCTATCAAGGGGTCCAGCCGCAACTGAACAATGGTAAGGAGGAACTGCTGTGTAGAAAAGTTGTCTAGAACCTCTGACAGCGTCTCTAGGTAACATTGTGTTTCTCACTGACCTCTGAGGGCCTCCTGTAGAGACTGGATCTCCTCGTCACATTGTTTCTGCAACTCTGCCAGCTCCTCCTGTTTGCTCAGCTCACAGATTGTCGCCACGCCTTGCCAGTGCTCCAGCTGAGCTTGGCTTTCCACTAGCTGGGCCTCCAGGCTCTCTGTTGTATCTGAAAAGAGGAAGCGTACACAATGCAACCATGACAGTTTATCTCTCTAAAATAATGAATTTTACTTTTCAACATATCCTTGTCTTACCTCCTTAAACAGACTGCACTTTACATTGTAAATTGACACGACCAAATACTACAACATTACACTTGTATGACATTGCGTGCAATAAAATAAAAGAAGCTCTGCTTTTACCACCCACCTGTTTAAAGTCAAACTAACAAACCCCATTCATTGTTTTGGCTGTGTCGAGACAACCTTATTTTGACACAACTGTTAACACGTTTGGCAAATGTCTGGCTAACTAACAAAAACAAGCATCAACAACTACATCTTCAGCGATCTTTAGTTACAACTGCACCTGTATTCGTGAGTTCTCTTAATGTGTGTATCGTCCTCACAGTGTTAGTTAGCCAGCTAGCATCAATCTGGTAAACTAGCTAACTAGCCAGCTAAATAAAACAACCACTTGTTGTTAGAGAAACTAACTGGGGTTCTCTTACCAGTGCGCTCATCCTGGGATTTATCGGGTACTTCCATGGAATTACAATCATTTGTGTCTCAGTTGTTCTGTAAAGACATAAAATGTGTTTGTCGTAGAAGTCATCTATGTGTTTTGGTGTGCAACCTTTAAGCAGGAATAGTTACGGTTCCTGGTCAAGAACTCAGGAAGCAACTTTCCCCGGTTTAAGCCTAGTAACGGATATGACGCAAACATCCTTCCTAAATGCCGACGACAGCATTGGGATCCAGCCAACTTCAGGTAGCCTAGAGTCATAAATTTATTTTAAGTTTCCTCTGAATTTTTATACTGGAGAAATCGTTCATATGTTGCCATGTTTGTTTGTTTGTATATTCTGCAATACATTTTTTTTACTTCTAGCCCCCAATCACAATGTCTGCCCTAAACCCTATATATATATATATATATATATATATATATATATATAAATAAAGAGGAATGGGACAGCACTTTGCAAAATTATTACATTAGCTTAGCCTTTCCTAAATCAATATTTGGGCATGGTGAGTCATGTTTCCTAAATTGAGAAGTTAAAAATGGGTTCTATAAATATCCAAAAATCCAAATATGTACTAAAAAACAACTTGCCAAAGGGCATAGTTACATTTCTACATGACAGTAAGTTTCTTTGACATGAAATTGTGAAGTAAGTCCTGTAGACATTTAGGCGGTTTACGATTAATTGTGAATCTGAAATCTTGGTTAAGCAGCTTGTTATACACTGTAACATGACACACCTAAGCTAGTTCACCTGAGAAATATTAATATGCTTTTAAAATCAAGAAAACTGCACCAGCAACTTTAAAAACATATACCGAAACAATTAATATTAAGATAACCAGTAAATGAATGTTTAGGATACAATTATATCTTGTTATCTTATATGCTTGACTAGGAATTATCAGAAAAGACAATAGAGATGACTGGCTATCAGATGACCATTTATTACAGTCACATTTACAATTTACAAAAGCAATTATAAATACTCTTAAGATAAAGAATGATCCAACAGATCTACAAACTTATTTCAATACATATTATTTGTCTTTTGCAACAATTCAATTTGAAAATAAAAATATTTTCAGCGTGCTTCTTCTTTAGATATCAAATAATTATTTGATAATGAAGTCCTCACCATAAACAGGAGCTTCACATTCAAGTCATTTTAATCAGTAGTTACAACAGACTGGGAAAAAAATATATTGTCCAACAATGTATTTTAATCAACCTCTTCAATTGTTGGTCCTTGGGAGCTTGCACTAGAGCGAGAGCGGGCCTGATCTCCACAGCTACCAGTGGGCATCGCCCCCTGCTGGTACAGCTTGGTAATGATAGGCTGGCACACTTTCTGCAGCTCATTTAGCTGGTGCTCGTACTCCTCCTTGTCTCCCAGCTGGTTGTTTTCTAACCAGGCGATGGACTGATTGCACCGTTCCACCACTATCTTCTTGTCTTCTTCACTGATCTTGCCTTTCATGCTATCGTCATCCACTGCACTTTTCATATTAAAGGCGTACGACTCCAGGGAGTTCTTGGCTGTAATTTTCTCCTTCTGTGCCTCATCCTCAGCTTTGTACTTCTCTGCATTCTGCACCATCTTCTCAATCTCCTCTTTGCTGAGCCGGCCCTTGTCATTGGTAATGGTGATCTTGTTTTCTTTGCCTGTGCTCTTGTCCATCGCAGACACGTTTAGAATTCCATTGGCGTCTATGTCGAAGGTAACTTCAATCTGAGGGACGCCCCGCGGGGCAGGGGGGATCCCAGAAAGATCAAACTTCCCCAGAAGATTGTTATCCTTGGTCATGGCTCTCTCTCCCTCAAAGACCTGAATCAGGACACCAGGTTGGTTGTCAGCATAAGTAGTGAAGATCTGTGTCTGTTTGGATGGAATGGTGGTGTTGCGTTTGATCAGAGCAGTCATAACCCCTCCGGCGGTCTCGATGCCCAGGGACAGAGGAGCCACATCCAGTAATAGCAGGTCCTGGACATTCTCAGACTTGTCACCAGACAAAATGGCCGCCTGCACAGCTGCGCCGTAGGCCACCGCCTCATCGGGGTTGATGCTTTTGTTCAGATCTCGACCATTGAAGAAGTCTTGAAGGAGCTTTTGGACCTTGGGGATCCGGGTGGAACCTCCGACCAGGACAATGTCATGGATCTGGGACTTGTCCATCTTGGCGTCCCTTAGGGATTTCTCCACAGGTTCCAGGGTTCCCCGGAAAAGATCTGAACACATCTCTTCAAAACGAGCCCTGGTGACTGAGGTGTAGAAGTCGATGCCCTCGAACAGAGAGTCGATCTCAACACTGGCCTGAGAGCTGGAAGACAGGGTTCTCTTGGCCCTCTCACAGGCCGTCCTCAGCCTCCTCAGAGCTCGCTTGTTCTGGCTGATGTCTTTCTTATGTTTTCGCTTGAACTCGTCTACAAAGTGGCTGACCAGGCGGTTGTCAAAGTCTTCCCCTCCCAGATGAGTGTCCCCAGCCGTGGCCTTCACCTCAAAGATCCCATCCTCAATGGTCAAGATGGACACGTCAAAGGTGCCCCCGCCCAGGTCAAAGATCAGGACGTTGCGTTCCTTGCACTTTCCTTTGTCCATACCGTAGGCGATGGCTGCCGCCGTGGGCTCATTAATGATCCTCAGCACGTTCAGCCCTGCGATTACGCCAGCGTCTTTAGTAGCCTGTCTTTGGGAGTCGTTAAAGTAGGCGGGTACTGTAATGACGGCGTTGGACACCTTATGGCCCAGGTATGCTTCAGCAGTCTCCTTCATCTTGACCAGGACCATGGAAGAGATCTCCTCTGGGTTGAAGGATTTGGTTTCATCTTTGTATTCTACTTGAACTTTAGGTTTTCCTCCCTCACTGACAACCTTGAAGGGCCAATGCTTCATGTCCGACTGGACAACTGCATCATCAAACTTTCGGCCAATCAGGCGCTTAGCATCAAATACTGTGTTGTTTGGATTCATCGCTACTTGGTTCTTTGCTGCGTCTCCGATGAGTCTCTCTGTGTCTGTAAAGGCCACATAGCTGGGTGTGGTCCTGTTGCCCTGGTCGTTGGCAATAATCTCCACTTTGCCATGCTGGAAAACCCCCACACATGAGTAGGTGGTGCCCAGATCAATGCCAATAGATCTGCCTGTAGCTGACATCTTGACGTTTTGGAGATATTTGTCTGCAAAATAATAAAAGCAAATGTTAGAAATGTATTTTTACTGAAGGGGTTAAAGGGGTAGCATGTAAAATGATTGCATTGTAATAGCAAAAGATATCCATATTTTATCCACCTAGATTTTGACATGTGCCCTTGTTAGGAGATTATCAACATTTGCATGACCTGTGCCCGGTCATACTGTTTTGTATTGTATGTCAACTATAGAATAGGTGTAATATACCCCTTAAACATCAAATACATGAAGGTACTGGAAAAATATATTCCAATAGTCAGGACGCTGGATGCTATGAATACATTAAGTGATTAAAATAATAATATCATTTTAACATAGGCCTTGATAACAATGTTATTTATAATGTCTTGGTGTTATAAATGCTAATCAATATACTGCCAGACACATTCAATGGGGTTTCAGAGAACTAAGAAGAATATAATACTAAACAACATCACTAATTTATTGTAGTGTATTACATTTACATTTTCATAATATGATACTTGTCATATGAATTGCATTTTTCTGAACTGTGTTTAGTAGTACAAAAGTTATACATTCTAAAACATTACTATGAAAATAACAACGTAGTTTAGCTAAAAGGTATTTTAAATTACACAGAAATAACGATTAAATAAATGTTTCATTATTTTTTTTATTAAACAGTGAATATAACTATAGCTAAACGTATATTGTTCAGGTTAGTCCAAAAACACAACGTATCATCATTTTCTATATACATCTATTTCTGTAAACCTACTGCTACGTTATGGAACATATAGAAACCCTTACCGTTTGTGTTGATATAAATGGGTATAAAGACAGTAGCGTCGCTCTTATCTTATCTTCTTGTTCTGTTCGCGGAGAATCGGAGTGTAAAGGCAGAGCAGAAATCATCCATTTTTATATCATCCCATTGATTCATTCTCCGCATTTCTCGAACTGTCTAACTGCACTAACCAATGACAGCGCAACATTCATGTGTGGTGACGCAAGCGCAGCAGAGACGTCTTTCCAGAGCGTTCCAGAAGCGTCGAGAGAAGTCCCGTACTTACTCAGGCAGCGGTACTCGGCTTGATTAATAGTCGGGAAATGTGTATAATTTTATATTGATGTTGATTACAAAGGTCCAAATGTATTCTAAAAGATAGTTTCCCATTCAAATGCCGGTTAAGAAGCCATGAACTTAGGTATTAAATAGAGTGCTTAACCTTTCAAAGTAAAACGTAGTCTTTAGTCTCTAGTATCTGTCTTTTACTTTTGAATGTTTTGTTTAAGGTTTGCCAGGACCCCTTAGACTGAGCACTAGCAACGGCTTATCGTATATCTCCGCCTGTCACGCGGGAGGCCGGGGTTCAATTCCCTCACGGAGAGGTCGATGTCTTTTTTTCCCCCATTCCTTACCCTCATCCTGCCCGCTTGACTCGAGAATGTGCCTTATTCTTTTTGACTGCGTCTGTATTTTCGGATTTTCCTTAAACACACCGGTAGACTGTACATCTTATGCATTGGTGGTTCAGTGGTAGAATTCTCGCCTGCCACGCGGGAGGCCCGGGTTCGATTCCCGGCCAATGCAATGCTCAATTTTGGATCCTTCAAAAAAAAGTTGTTTTAGTCAATGGGCAGTTAAAAAATTCACAGTACACGGAAAATAAAATAACCTTTAACTGCCTCAAATGGAAGTGGAATATAAGGCAAAATATATTTTGGGGCTGGCAGTGAAACGCTAAGTGGCATAAAACATGATCTTTTGTGACATGTGTGGATTAATTGGGCTTGATGGACAACACCTTTACAGAAGTTTGCAATAATCCAAACAATTCAATCTCAAGATTTACTTCTTGGCAATTCCAGTGACACCTTTGTGTTCCGGGAAGTGTCACCTTTAAAGAAACTCGGGAAAATAGTTTGCTGCTTAAAGCGTTCATAACCTACAGATACATACCGTTCCAGCTCAGGCCTATTATTTTCAACCGTGTCTTGTTTAAGATTTGCCAGGTACCCTTTGACTTTGACGCTTTCAGCGGCTCCTCGTTAGTATAGTGGTGAGTATCCCCGCCTGTCACGCGGGAGACCGGGGTTCAATTCCCCGACGGGGAGAGTGATGCCTTTTCAAGCCTCACTTCATCATGCCAGCTTGACTCTAGTATGCCTCTTTTACTTTTTCATGTCTTGTTTAAGATTTGCCAGGTCCCCTTTGACTGGGCACTTCCTCGTTAGTATAGTGGTGGGTATCTGGCAACCTCAACAACGTCCACATTTCGTTGATTAGAACGAAGTGTCCAACTTTATGTTTTCACTACCCGTTGCAGGGACTTCCGGAAGGCCGCAGAGCAACCTTGGTACTTGACTGTGGCACAGTTGGTTAGAATGCTCTCGACCATGCTTCAGTAAACAAGCCCTGGGGGACACCGGTGTTCAAAGTCAAAAGGAATGAGCTGAAGTTGTACAAACTGACAGACTGAGGTCTGTTGGTTAGGAAGTCAAACAGGCAGCATGGTTGAGGTCTTGACACACCTGGGGACAACCGCAAGGGAGTGACAGGTTGAAAATATCTGTGAAGACCCCAGCTAGCTGCCCAACACATGCTCTGAGCTCACGCCCGTGGACACCGTCAGGACCTGCCGCTTTGCATCATCAGCGTACACAAGTAAGTGTTTGTTTGGTTTTAACAAAATCATGATATATTATCCTTACGTATATATGTTAGTTCCGACATACTAATTGAGACCTGGTGTGAATGGTTAGAACAAGACAGTCCTAGGTGTGTTCAAGATGAGATAAATACCTGTGGTAAACTGAATAAAACCGGCGCCTCAGCTTGTAATGCCTCATCCCAGCCAGAAGAGTGTGCCGCTGTCACAGCAACCGTGACAGAACCCAAATGTTGGGCAAAGTTGCTTTAAGTGTTTGTGCTGAACATTAAGCCCATATTCAGACAAGGTACTCTATTCTCTCCAATCTCTACTTGGACTAGAGGGCTTTGACAAATGCTGTCAAACTGTTGGGAATACTATATTAAAAGTAGATGAGTCAGCATTAACCCCAGAGAAGTCTGGGTCTAAACAACGGTGGGAACAAGTTTAAAGACATAGATAATAAATTAATTATGAAGGCTAGCATACTTAACAGTTATTTAGGTATATATTACATTTATTTTCATTTTCTATGTTACACCGCATTTATTGTTCAACAACAGTGAATTTGTTGATGAACATCATTACTTTACTTCCTTTTTTATATAGTGTAGTATACTTCTGTGTGCATATTGTTGAGAAGAAGAGTTGAGGCCAAATGGTATTTTGCTTGAAAATAAAAAGTCATAAAAAGCCAAAGTCCCACTGGCCAATAACACATGAGGGAAATAAATAAAAAATGTAACCCAAGCTGGAGGTTACCAGAAATGCATAAAGGATGAAGAGAAAGACTTTACACAGCATAATCATTCAAACCGCCCTGAGCAATTGTTTGGGTAGCCAGACATATACATACATTTAATTTTTTCTTAAAGGTATTTACAAAATAAAATGGAAATTATATAGGCAATAACATCTTGAGTAAGTCTATATACAACGTCTGCTAGCAATGCATTTCAGTCCAACATTCAATTATGGATTTTTTTAAAAGCAGGCTGTCTCTAGATCAGAGGTCTTTGCAGGTATTTAAGGCTAAGCTGGTTTTATTGATAAATCGATGTGGTACTTATTTTGTCAAAATAAATCACAGTAGTTTTAAAATGTTTAGAAGGCCCATCCATAGTACCAGCAGCAACGCAAGTACTCAGTTTGCAAACATGATGCAAACCATGAAACCTACTCCTCACAACTCATTTCTGCTACCGCCCTCTTCCCTCTCCCGTCCTCCCTCCTCTGTCCCAGACCGAGTCCCAGGATTTATCGCGAGACAGGGAAAAGAGGCAGAGAAATAGTCATATTTTTGCAACATCAATTGTCATAAAATGATAATAATAATATTGAGAATATATAGAGAAATTGTATCAGAGTAAGTGAATGAATACGCTAGAGCGAAAAATATTGAGCCATAAATAAAAATTCTAATGCAGCAACGCAAAATTACTAGCTAGCTGTTTTATTAATAGCTGGCTAACAAACTAGCTAACCGTATAGGCTAACACAGGCTAACCATATAGGCTAACACATGCTAACCATATAGGCTAACCGTATTAGCCTGTTTTGCTATCGTTAGCCTGGGAGCAATAACGAGTAACCAGCTTGCTAGCTAACTGTAAAGTGGACTTTATTTTGAAGACAAGCATGTAATAGTGGGTAAGCACAATACTATTTACGTTACTTTATTTGACGTTAGCTAGCAGCAGTGCCTTTTTAGCTTGGCAGCTAGCGAATAAAACCAAACGATAACTACTGTAACTACATTATACATATTTGGCCCAAAAATCGCTTTGATTTCAAATGGCTATTGTTGCTAGTAAGTTACGTAATGTAGCGTAGCATTTATCAGCTACAGTGTTTACTATGCTATCTAATGAGCTAGTTAGCGTGATGAGAAGTGAACGGCATTCTGGATCCCAGCTAACTAGCTAAGATTGATGGTGTGTTAGCTAACTTGTATTTATTACGTGATGATGTGCATGTTCTGGTTGCTAACTAGTGTTTATTATGCAGGTTCTGGTTGCTAACTAGTGTTTATTACGTGATGATGTGCAGGTTCTGGTTGCTAACTAGTGTTTATTATGCAGGTTCTGGTTGCTAACTAGTGTTTATTACGTGATGATGTGCAGGTTCTGGTTGCTAGTTGTGTTTATTACGTGATGATGTTCTGGTTGCTAACTAGTGTTTATTACGTGATGATGTGCAGGTTCTGGTTGCTAACTAGTGTTTATTATGCAGGTTCTGGTTGCTAACTAGTGTTTATTACGTGATGATGTGCAGGTTCTGGTTGCTAGTTGTGTTTATTACGTGATGATGTTCTGGTTGCTAACTAGTGTTTATTACGTGATGATGTGCAGGTTCTGGTTGCTAACTAGTGTTTATTATGCAGGTTCTGGTTGCTAACTAGTGTTTATTACGTGATGATGTGCAGGTTCTGGTTGCTAACTTGTGTTTATTACGTGATAATGTGCGTGTTCTGGTTGCTAACTAGTCTATTTAGCTGCTACATTGACCATCATGTGTCCCTTTGCCTTATCTACTGACTACCCTTAATAATTACATAATAGTCTCTTACACTCCTGTTTAGTATTTTTAAAAATCCGCCGACAGCGGTTTTTACATGATAGCATACTGTCTAGGTAGTAATGTATCCAGTAGTAATACTACTAGTAGTATAGCGTATAGTATACAGCGGGGCAGTCTCTCTGGTATGTTTACGTGCAGCGCCAACCTGCTAACCGAGCTGCTCTTCAGGTCATGTTGTTAGCTCACATGCAGGTTTCATACGCAGTGAGTTGTTTACAACCATTTCGACATACCAAATTCGTTAGTTGCCGTTATGCCATACTGCCTTGGGCTTTACTATAGTGTGTGAAGAGGCATTCTGTTAGTTATCACATCTGTCGTGTCTCAAACAAACATTTGGATATTCATCTCAATCTGTACTAATAAGTCAAACATTGTAAGTCATTTTACAATTGAACTGGTGTCACCCTTTCTCTAACAGACAACTGCAGAGGACAAGCCGTTATATTTGTATCACAAAGATGGATATACTTTTTAGGTTATATTTCTTTCAAACAATTAGAAGACAAGCAGTTCAAAATAGACCTTTTCATCAGAAGTAAATGCAATTGCGCTTTCAGAATAGCCATAATTAATGTCATAAGTCCAGATGGCTCTACAAAATGGTCTTTGATGACCAGCAGGGTTAAATAATACAATTTTTTCCCCCCAAGCGAGAGTTGACAATGCCAGATCTCAGCAAATCATTATTTTTCAGCGGTAGATTGACTGGCAAACATTTGTTTTCATACATTTGACAGAAGTGCATTTTTGTTGGCTTTTGATATGAGTATTCAGAGGGTGGAACGGCGAAACAAATGTGATTGCTGCGAAAAGAATCCACTGAACAGCTGTGCAGTGTAGTGTGTCACCATTGATTGTGTTTTTTTTTTGCAGGCTACTGTCGTTTTCTTGCCGATGTGTGGGGTGGACTAAGCCGGGCTGCTATTTGTGAACATCATCAATTTACCCCTCTCCATATCCTATACCTTTTATCCTAATGTGTTTTTAAACCTGTTTTTGTTGTTATAAAATGTTATAACACCATGTAGTACCGAGACAGAGCATTTAAACCTCTACCTCTTCTCCGTCTGTGCTCATGGGTACTGCAGTCTTTTATTTCAATGTTTAAATGGAGGTGATTGCCTGGTCTACTACAGAACTCAAATTCACACCCATTTGTAAATTGGCTCCAATGCACATTAGTGTGTGCGCTCCCTGGCCTTATGCCAGCTGTGCTATCATTTCAGGTTTCATTAACAAGCTTTAAGTGATAAACCCATCAGCTCAAGCCGAACCCCTCCCTAGAGAATGAACGGCTCTCTATTAACCCCGCCCAGCCCGCGGGTAGCCAACTCTTCCCCACTACCCCCTTCACCTTCTCCCTCCCCTCCATCACCCTCCCTATTGCCCTTGTCCCTTCGTCCACCCCCTCTACCCCCTCCACTTTCTCAGCCTCACCCCTCTTCCTTATCGGACACCCCCACGCCCTCTCCCTCCCCCTGCCTGAGTTGGACAGAGTTCTGTGAGCTTCACGCTCGCCTGGCTGCTGGGGACTTTGCCCGCCACTTTCGGGCATTCCTCCTTGAAAACCCACACTACTCCCCTGACTCTGCCTCCGCCTTTTGCCGCCGCTTCACCGACCGCTTCGTCCGCCATTTTCAGAGCGAGCTTGAGGGGGTTGTGGTGGCGCCGGGCGCACCCCCTGGCATGGAGGCAGGGAGCTGGGCTCCTCAATCAGATGCCACTTCCCTCGAAGAGGAAGCGATCTCCCCCCCTCCTGTTGCAGAGGGAGCTTCCTATCACCCCTGTGCTCCGGCCAACTCAACAAGAGCCTTGCCCAAGCCTGCCCCCTCGCGGCTGGTATTGGAAACCCGAAGTGGGGATCGGTTTCAAGATTCATATGCTGTCACAACTGTCCTTCCTCCGTCCTCCTCCTCCTCATGCTCCTCCTCGGTGGGAGGAGGAAACAACGGCAGGCGTGACGAGAGGGGGACCATGGTTACCGTCAAACACTTCCCCGGCCCGGGTAATGGAGAAGCGACGGCTGAGGAAGAGGAGGACAGCTGGACAGGGATTGCTGTTGTGGGCGAGGAGGCGGAGCCGGACGAGGGTGAGGCAGAAATTTGCCTAGACAATTCAGACCCCTCCCATCTGCCCCCGACACCCGCCTCCCTGTTGTCCGACACGCCTCCCAGGGGCAATGGTGCCCCAGCTTCAGCAGGAAGCCAATCCAAAGCCAAACTGAAGAAACGATTCTCCCTGCGCAACGTTGGACGGAGCGTTCGGGGCAGCGTCCGCGGCATCCTGCACTGGCGAAGCTCCTCCAGTGACGCGGCCCAGAGTTCATCATCCCAGATGCCGTCCAGCTACAGCTACACTATGGGGGTCCACGACGCCGCCGCCGGATCCAAGAGACATTTTGCCACCCAGCCTCCCACGCCCACCTCCTCCATGCCAGTGTCTCTTTCCCTGCCACTCTCCCTCCCCCACTCTTCCTCCTCCTCCCTGCCTCCGTCCTCCTCCAGCAGCGCCACCTCGCTCTCGCTGTCGGAGGCACGGGACCGCCGGCGGAGTAATGGCGAGGGAGGTGAGAAGGAGAAGTGGAGCCAGCGGCTAGAGAAGCTGCGCCTGTCTCGCTCGCCCCCCCTAATCTTCTCTTCTGCACCCACCTCTGCCGTGGTGTCACCCGCCTCCGGTTTGCCTCCCAGCAGTTTGCCCACAAGAAAGGCAGGGCGGCTGGTGCGAGAGGGAGGAGTCAGCGTCAGCTCCTCCAATCCAGATGAGTTTACCGGAGGGCACGCTGGTTTCCCTGGCTTTTCCTTCGGCCTGCTGCACCATGGCACCCAGGAGCACAACAACGCCGGCACCGGCCTAAACAACACCTCATTCCAGACGGCTGCAGCGCCACCTCTGGTCCCTGGGGGTACTGTTGGCTGGAGGGGCGGACGGTGGCACAAGTGTCGCCTAGTGTTGAGGGAGAGGGACAAGGAGGGGGAGCGCGGTGAGGAGTACTACCTGGAGTTCTACATCCCTCCTAAGGTGAGTGTCAGCTAGGAAGTTCTGGGGCAGTTCTACAACCCTCCTAAAAGTAAACCCTAAAATGATCTGCAATAATAATAATATGCAGTATAAACAGCAGAATATGTTGTGTTTGATATGTTACAACTGGTGGTTTTTAGGTAGGTTGCTATACACAGGAGTGTCTGTTGTAATTGTGTGTTATTTCCTGTCTGTTCTCCTGTCAGTCCTCCAAACCCAGGCTGACTGTCCCATGTTGTTCTATAATGGATGTGAGGAGCACCACAGCCCTGGAGGTGCCTGACAAGGAGAACACCTTCCTAATGCAGGTTAAATCCTTCTCTCTGTTATTTGTAATAGCAGGCTCTGGTTCTGTTATTTGTAATTGCAGGCTCTGGTTCTGTTATTTGTAATTGCAGGCCCTGGTTCTGTTATTTGTAATTGCAGGCTCTGGTTCTGTTATTTGTAATAGCAGGCTCTGGTTCTGTTATTTGTAATTGCAGGCTCTGGTTCTGTTATTTGTAATTGCAGGCTCTGGTTCTGTTATTTGTAATTGCAGGCTCTGGTTCTGTTATTTGTAATTGCAGGCTCTGGTTCTGTTATTTGTAATTGCAGGCTCTGGTTCTGTTATTTGTAATTGCAGGCTCTGGTTCTGTTATTTGTAATTGCAGGCTCTGGTTCTGTTATTTGTAATTGCAGGCTCTGGTTCTGTTATTTGTAATTGCAGGCTCTGGTTCTGTTATTTGTAATTGCAGGCTCTGGTTCTGTTATTTGTAATTGCAGGCTCTGGTTCTGTTATTTGTAATTGCAGGCTCTGGTTCTGTTATTTGTAATTGCAGGCTCTGGTTCTGTTATTTGTAATTGCAGGCTCTGGTTCTGTTATTTGTAATTGCAGGCTCTGGTTCTGTTATTTGTAATTGCAGGCTCTGGTTCTGTTATTTGTAATTGCAGGCTCTGGTTCTGTTATTTGTAATTGCAGGCTCTGGTTCTGTTATTTGTAATTGCAGGCTCTGGTTCTGTTATTTGTAATTGCAGGCTCTGGTTCTGTTATTTGTAATTGCAGGCTCTGGTTCTGTTATTTGTAATTGCAGGCTCTGGTTCTGTTATTTGTAATTGCAGGCTCTGGTTCTGTTATTTGTAATTGCAGGCTCTGGTTCTGTTATTTGTAATTGCAGGCTCTGGTTCTGTTATTTGTAATTGCAGGCTCTGGTTCTGTTATTTGTAATAGCAGGCTCTGGTTCTGTTATTTGTAATAGCAGGCTCTGGTTTGTCTGTCGTATTCTATCTTCCCCACTCTCTATCTTTCATAAACAAATGTTCATCATATTGCGATATTATGGCAAATGCAGTTAATTGTTCAGACCTTGTTTCTAACCATTCTTGTGACTGTCTCTCTAACCCTCTGTTTTTCTACCACCTGTCAGTTGGAGGGACAAGTACAGTATGTGATTGAGACCCGAGACGCGGTGCAGATGAGGGCCTGGTTGAGTGACATCAGGAACGGCATATGCATCAGGTAAGCTAAAACAGAGCAGCAGACAGACGGTATGGAAGGGGAAATCCAGATACTGGCCCTAACCTGTGTGCTCAGAGAGTAGGGATATTGTGTTCATTAATACAATGGCAGTTAGAAGGGGTGGCTCCAGTAACTGAACGGTCCTCTGAGCAAATTAGGTGAAGTATCTGATGTATCCTTGGGTTTTCTGTCTCATTATTGATACATTTAGTGAAACCTAGTGTTGATTGGGACCGATGGACCACATTAACAAGCATTGAATGTTTTGAAACAGTGAACAGGAGGACCCAGAGGGAGTGTGTGATGGACCCATGAACATTAGCGGAACACCAGAATTCACTGACCGCCTTTCTCAAGGTGAGTGGTCCAATTGATACTCCATCTGATACCTGAAGAAATATGGTTTAGCAAAACAGGACTTATTATGGTTCTGATTGTGCTGAATAACAATAAGTGTATTAGTATAATATGGCCTTAATATTAAAACATGACTCATTACGGTTCTGATTGTGCTGAATAACAATAAGTGTATTAGTATAATATGGCCTTAATATTAAAACATGACTCATTATGGTTCTGAATGTGCTGAATAACAATAAGTGTATTAGTATAATATGGCCTTAATATTAAAACATGACTCATTACGGTTCTGATTGTGCTGAATAACAATAAGTGTATTTGTATAATATGGCCTTAATATTAAAACATGACTCATTATGGTTCTGATTGTGCTGAATAACAATAAGTGTATTAGTATAATATGGCCTTAATATTAAAACATGACTCATTACGGTTCTGATTGTGCTGAATAACAATAAGTGTATTTGTATAATATGGCCTTAATATTAAAACATGACTCATTATGGTTCTGATTGTGCTGAATAACAATAAGTGTATTAGTATAATATGGCCTTAATATTAAAACAGGACTTATTATGGTTCTGAATGTGCTGAATAACAATACGTTTATTAGTATATTTAATATATTAAACGTGGCTAATGGCTGTATCCAGACACATATGTTTGGTCATGCATATATGGTTCTGTTATTATGCTGAATGGTACAGGTTGTACTGTCTAATGCCAGCTCATATATCCTGTCCTCTTGCAGTGTGTTACGGGGGGGTGGGCGGCTCGTCTCCTCTTATGGATCCTCTGCCTCCAGAGTTACCGCCTCGTGCCCCTCTAGATGAGCTAGACGGGCGTGGGGGCGGGGCTGGCCTGGGTACGCCATTCGCAGAGACACCAGATGCCACAGGTAAATGCTGCTTGGTCACGGCACAGCCAAATGTATAGCCACCACACACACACACACACACACAATCACACACACAATCACACACACACAGTCAAATGCAAAGGAAGCTGCTATTTCAGCTGTTTAATCTTTTCCTCCCAGGCTCCTTTCTGTTCTCTGACACAGTGGTGACAGTGGAACACCCCCTGAGCGAGTGCCAGTGGTTCCACGGGACGCTTTCACGCCTCAAGGCGGCCCAACTGGTTCTGGCCGGGGGCCCGGCCAGCCACGGCGTATTCCTGGTGCGTCAGAGCGAGACACGGCGTGGAGAATACGTCCTCACCTTCAACTTTCAGGGCAAGGCTAAGGTAATTGGGCCGGGGGTCAAATGAGTGTAATACAGCGCACAAGATAACGGGTGAGGTTTATGTTGGCTTGTCTATTTTAGTTTAGGATTAGGCATTGGGGCTAGGTTAAGTTTAGGCGTACATTTATAAGTATACTTATTGAGCGTTCAACCTAATTGTCCACATTTCTATGTGAACTCACTCCTTTTCCCTCTATCTCACTCTTTCCTGTTATCGTCTTTCTGTCTTTCTCTCATTCATTTTCTCTCTTTACTTTCTCAATTCAATTATCTCTTTCTCATCCCTCTCTCATTTTTCTCTCCTTTCAACTATCCTCATTTTCTCTATCTATCTTTCTCTCCTCTCTCCTTTTTCTCTCTTTACTTTCTCAATTCAATTATCTCTCTCTCATCACCCTCTAATTTTTCTCTCCCCCCTCATCCATCCTTCGTCTTCTCTCTTGTCGTTCTCTTCGTCTTCTCTCTTGTCGTTCTCTTCGTCTCCTCTCTTGTCGTTCTCTTCGTCTCCTCTCTTGTCGTTCTCTTCGTCTCCTCTCTTGTCGTTCTCTTCGTCTTCTCTCTTGTCGTTCTCTTCGTCTCCTCTCTTGTCGCTGTCTTCGTCTTCTCTCTTGTCGTTCTCTTCGTCTTCTCTCTTGTCGTTCTCTTCATCTTCTCTCTTGTCGTTCTCTTCGTCTCCTCTCTTGTCGTTCTCTTCGTCTTCTCTCTTGTCGTTCTTTTCGTCTTCTCTCTTGTCGTTCTCTTCGTCTCCTCTCTTGTCGTTCTTTTCGTCTTCTCTCTTGTCGTTCTCTTCGTCTCCTCTCTTGTCGTTCTCTTCGTCTTCTCTCTTGTCGTTCTCTTCGTTTCCTCTCTTGTCGTTCTCTTCGTCTTCTCTCTTGTTATTCTCTTCGTCTCCTCTCTTGTCGTTCTCTTCGTCTTTTCTCTTGTCGTTCTCTTCGTCTCCTCTCCAGCATCTGCGTTTGTCCCTGAATGATGAGGGCCAGTGTCGGGTGCAGCATCTGTGGTTCCAGTCCATATTCGACATGCTGGAGCACTTCCGCGTTCACCCCATCCCTCTGGAGTCTGGGGGCGCGTCTGATGTCACCCTCATCAGCTTTGTGGGTGCAGCGGCTGTCCGGCAGCCAGGTAACGGTCATGGGTGAAAGGTCATGGGTAAAAGGTGCGGAGCCGGAATAGGAGGTTCTGCCAGAGTGAATCTTTGCTGTGGCTTAATAGATGTTACGTTCTGCAAGTATGTCCCTGAGTCAATACTGTGTATTTGTGTGTCGTCCTTATGAGGGTACAGGCCATGAAGTAGTCACATAGTGTGTGTTTAAACATGGTTACTGTATGATGTTTCTGTGTCGGCCGAACCTGATCAGGCTTTTCCTGTACACACTACTGCACACACACACACACACACTACTGCACACACACACACACTACTGCAAACACACACTACTGCACACACACACACACACACACACTACTGCACACATACATATGTCATACATTTCATGTCAGCCTATTCATTCTTGCCCATGTCACCCTTTCCTCTCATGTCGCTTTAACCACAAACTTACACACATACATTTAAACATTGCAAACCCCCCTGTACCCACCCCTGTACCCACCCCTGTACCCACCCCTGTACCCACACCTGTACCCACACCTGTACCCACCCCTGTACCCACACCTGTACCCACCCCTGTACCCACCCCTGTACCCACCCCTGTACCCACCCCTGTACCCACACCTGTACCCACACCTGTACCCACCCCTGTACCCACCCCTGTACCCACCCCTGTACCCACCCCTGTACCCACACCTGTACCCACACCTGTACCCACACCTGTACCCACCCCTGTACCCACACCTGTACCCACCCCTGTGCCCAACACAGTACCCACCTCATATTCCAGCCATTCGCCTGCCTTCCAGAGCTCTGATTGGCTGTCTTTGTTGTGTTTTTCGTTGGGTCATTCTTTGCAGGCCGGGACAGGGCAGGCAGCCGACCCACAGTCTGTGATGTCATCAGCACGCGCCACCCTGACTCTCCATCAACCCCCATCTCTGACTGTGTGTAAGTGTGACCAGACTCCAGAGAACAAGCTCCAGTGAGAGAGAAAGCAAGTGAGCGAGAGAGTGAGAGCGAGTGAGAGAATGTGAGTTAGTTAGTGAGAGAGAGGGTGAGTGAGAGTGAGTTAGTGCGAGAGAGAGAGATTTATTACAGGGTTGCCATCTCCAATGTAAATGCATACATACATTATTGGTCCGTTTGCTTTATGTGTTGCATGGATTGAAAAATACAATTACATCTTGTGAATTTTGAATCTTCCATTGATTTCGATGTGTGTTTATTGAAATAAGTAATGATGCCATTACACGATTGCAATTTTGGCCGAAGGAAGAATGTCTGGGACTATTAAAGTAGTCGACTGGTAAATAAAATGTATGTACATTCTTCCTTTGTCTTAAACCGCAATTCGGTAGATGACATTTATACTAATATCAATTAATACACATGTTATTGATTATGAAGCAGAGAGTCTGGATTCAGTAGATTACATTTATACTAATATCAATTAATACACATGTTATTCAACCATTTAGTTTGGTAGCTTTTAAACACTAACTGAATGAAATACGTTGAATTTACTGGAGATTGCGTTCTCCTGCGTTTATTCCTTTGGTTTGGCTGCAGCCAGATGCATTTGGGAGACTGAGAGACTGGGTTAGTGAGTGAACGAAAGTGAGGGAGAGCGTGAGACAGTGAGAGCGAGAAAATATACTATTTAAATGGGCATGACAACGCAACTGTCTGTCGGTCTTTGGGATTTTAGAAAACGTCATCCAAACTGGGGGTTTGAGGCAGTGGATACAGGGGAGGAGGATTTAAGAGTGGTAAAGACAGTGTAGCGTTTATGCATGGTTGTAAGTCTGTAAAAGTCACTAAACTAAAGGTTTTAGAGTATTGCATTTAGATAACCTGCCCAATAGGTAGATTATGAATTATTATGAGGAAGAGCTGCGACTTTCTGCTAACTATTCCAAATGAAACATCAAACACTATATAATAGTGCAGAACAGTTTGTGAAATAACATACTAGTGATGGTACTATAGTGCTATAGTACAGTTTGGGACATAACATACTAGTGATGGTACTATAGTACAGTTTGTGACATAACATTCTAGTGATGGTACTATAGTGCTATAGTACAGTTTGTGACATAACATACTAGTGATGGTACTATAGTGCTATAGTACAGTTTGGGACATAACATACTAGTGATGGTACTATAGTACAGTTTGGGACATAACATACTAGTGATAGTGCTATAGTACAGTTTGTGACATAACATACTAGTGATGGTACTATAGTGCTATAGTACAGTTTGGGACATAACATACTAGTGATGGTACTATAGTACAGTTTGGGACATATCATACTAGTGATGGTACTATAGTGCTATAGTACAGTTTGTGACATAACATACTAGTAATGGTACTATAGTACAGTTTGTGACATAACATACTAGTGATGGTACTATAGTGCTATAGTACAGTTTGTGACATAAAATACTAGTGATGGTACTATAGTGCTATAGTACAGTTTGTGACATAACATACTAGTGATGGTACTATAGTACAGTTTGTGACATAACATACTAGTGATGGTACTATAGTGCTATAGTACAGTTTGTGACATAAAATACTAGTGATGGTACTATAGTGCTATAGTACAGTTTGTGACATAACATACTAGTGATGGTACTATAGTGCTATAGTACAGTTTGTGACATAAAATACGAGTGATGGTACTATAGTGCTATAGTACAGTTTGTGACATAACATACTAGTGATGGTACTATAGTACAGTTTGTGACATAACATACTAGTGATGGTACTATAGTGCTATAGTACAGTTTGTGACATAACATTCTAGTAATGGTACTATAGTACAGTTTGTGACATAACATACTAGTGATGGTACTATAGTGCTATAGTACAGTTTGAGTGTAGCACTAGTGACTTGTCATCTCAGTGCAACCCTCAGTTTTCCAGGGTACTACCATCAGCTAGAACAAAAGCTACTATAGAACCGTTTTAGGACGCTGGTCACCACTAGCACATCGGCTACTGTAGAATGTTATATTCATTCAAACGTTTCCAATTTATTCGGAGCCTTTTCCAGATTGCATTGTTTTGTATATTTGAAACTATATAATTTTACAATACAGGGAAATGAGGTATGCGTGTGTGCGTGTGTGCGTGTGTGCGTGCGTTCGTGCGTGCGTGCGTGTGTGTGTGTGTGCGTGTGCGTGTTTGTCTTGACTGATTCCATGACTCACATGGACCTGTCACACGGACGACGCCATCATAACACTCACCTTCTCCCGTTCTTTCTCCCGCTCTTTCTCCCGCTCTTCCTCCTCACTGCTTCACCCAGCCCGCCCAGGTTCATGTATTCATACGTTCTGTCTCTCTGTTTCTTGGCTGTTCTTTCTTCCCAACAGACTTGACCAACAGACCCCGTAGCCCACCCCTCCCACCCCCTCCACCGCTGCCCCCTGGACGGCCGCCACCTCCCAGCCCGCCCCTAGAACGAGGAATTGAGACAGAGCTGGCAGGAGGAGGTGGAGGAGGTGCAGCAACTGGAGGAGGAGGTGGTGGAGGAGCAGAGGACTGGGAAGAGAGGGAAGCTCCCCTTCGCCAACTGGAAGGGGCAGACGGTGAAGAGAGAGAAGGAGGAAGGGCAAGGGCTATTGACAACCAGTACTCGTTCTTCTGAGTTAAGAGGGGGGGTGCTAAAGCAAGAGCCGAGGGAGTCTTAGCCATTCATAACCAGTATTTCTATTTTATTACAAGACAGAGCGAAACGGGGTCAGAAGGACAAACTAACACTATTAGAAACAAGCATTCTGGGAGATTCCGAGGTACGGGGAGAGAGATCAAAGAGAAAATGAGTGAGAGATGGACAGGAGGGATGGCAACTTAGAACACTAACTAAA
The DNA here is from genome assembly GCA_029465975.1 of Dallia pectoralis. Lineage (NCBI taxonomy): Eukaryota > Metazoa > Chordata > Actinopteri > Esociformes > Umbridae > Dallia > Dallia pectoralis. Next base: position 12,444,009 of record CM055756.1, on the reverse strand, counting down.
GTAAATCTAACATTCAGTGAGATAAGCTTGTGCGCCGGTACTCCTCTTGTGTGCTTTTGGTAGATTTTCAAATCAATTTGTGGACTGAAGGCAACGAGAGACAAGCCCTCCGAAGCCAGCGGTACCATACCTCACTACCCTGACAGACCTTCTACTAGCCAACAGTACGTTTCACAGTTTCTGAGAGGAAGAGGAGAGAGGGCAACCATACACGTACACAGTGGCTATGAGATTAGGCAGGCTGGAAAACAAATACCTCAATCACTCTTCAAACCTCACGGTCTCTCTCTGTATCTTCTCACTCTTTCTCCCCACTCAAACGTTTCTGGTTTTCTCTAATGGTAGAGTATAGGCCAGAGGGAGAGAGATGTTATCTTTCTTTTAGAGAAAAATAAAGTAGTTCATTATTGATAATGATGATACAAATAACAGTAATTATAATGGAAACAATGGTGGTCTGAATAATAGTATTAATTTTATTTTTTAATGCCTTTTTTGTTGTTCACTCCATGGAATGTGTAACACTTGTTTCTGCCCCTTGCATCCTGTTATTTCAGTAGTACATTTGTTTGTGCCTTTTTTATATTGCTACAACTCAGTCTTTCCCTCATGCTCATACTGTCCTTTTCTCTTGGTCCGCATCCTAGTGTCATTTCAAAGTGCAGAAATAGAAAAGGAAAAAAAGACAAGAAGAGAAAGAGAAAAAAAATTAGAAATAAATCTGTTTCTACTTGTGCCTTTCTGTGTTTTCGCCTGTCATACACCTATAACCTGTGCCTGGGTTTTATGTCGCCACGCCCGTCAGCCAGTTTAGTGCCTGTTTATTTTTGTTTCTCGTTATCTCTCTTATTCTGAAGTTGTTTTCACGTCACCTTCTGTTTCTCATTCTTCTTTTTGTCCCTCATTTGAAATCTATTTGTGCCTTTCTCTGTCTATCTGTCCCTTTTTCTTGCTCTGTTTTGCTGGGACCTGTGTGTTGATGGGTGGGCAGTGTTGTGTCCACCCTGTGTGGTTAGTTTCAGGTACTACATTGAATTTAATGATGATGATAATATGATATAATATAATTATACTGAAACATTATAGCCTTGTGCGTGTGTGTGTTCTTGCTTTGGTTCACTGTTGTTGCTTCTTACTGAATAAATGGGACGGAAGTAAAAGAAAAGTACAGTAATTATTTTGCATCTCGTGCACATTAAAGGCTTGTGAACGCGCACACGTGCAGACTCGTACACGCCCCCGTGAACTCAGCCACGCTAGACTACAGCTTTGTTTGCCAAACCGGCGAATGTGTGTCCTCCGTTGCAGAGTGTATTCAAGTTGCAAATGACATGCAATTGGAGTAAACCACACGCAAGAGTGTATTTACGAAAATCAGCCACGGGCCAAAAGTTTCATCAACAGAAGTGCCATTACTGCTAGCATCCAGCTAGCATCCAGCTAGCATATAACGTGTAGGCTGTTTAGCTAGCCAGCTAAGCTAACGCGGTCCGGAGCCAATGTCTTTTCGTCGACAAAACGTGAGTTCTAAACGTTATCAAGTTTTGCCTTCGTGTTTTTTGTGTGTAGCTGTTTGCTTTGTAGGTTTTACAGTAACTATCGGCTATTATTTATTTACACTATAATCCAGTCTATTTGTAGATGTTATTGAGCTGTTTCCGTGCTTCTCCACGTTTTATTGTATGTTATAGTGGCTGGGTTGCCCATTCCGTTAATGTCATCATATTTGGTGTGCATCTACACTATTGAAATGTCATCATATTTGGTGTGCATCTACACTATTGAAATGTCATCATATTTGGTGTGCATCTACACTAATGACATGTCATCATATTTGGTGTGCATCTATATTAATGGAATGTCATCATATTCGGTGTGCATCTACACTGATGACATGTCATCATATTTAGTGTGCATCTACACTAATGAAATGTCATCATATTCGGTGTGCATCTATATTAATGGAATGTCATCATATTTGGTGTGCATCTACACTAATGAAATTCATCATATTTGGTGTGCATCTACACTAATGAAATGTCATCATATTTGGTGTGCATCTACACTAATGAAATGTCATCATATTTGGTGTGCATCTACACTAATGAAATGTCATCATATTCGGTGTGCATCTAAACTAATGAAATGTCATCATATTTGGTGTGCATCTAGTCTACACTAATGAAATGTCATCATATTTGGTGTGCATCTACACTGATGAAATGTCATCATATTTGGTGTGCATCTACACTAATGAAATGTCATCATATTCGGTGTGCATATACACTAGATTGGGATCTAAAGTGTAATTATTGGCACGTGTCACACTAGCAACAACCCGGTTCATGTGGACGAAAAATATCCAATGGAACTGCAGGGCCAGCCGCTGTACCTCCTATCAGCGGGAGTAATACCAACCGAACGGTGCCCGGAAGGTAAGGACATGTCCGGCCACATTTATGAATCAAGTCCGGGGATCTGCCACATAACCATAAAGGCCTACCGGTTAATACGGGGATTATGGTGGGCGTGTCTTTTGGGAATTTAAAACACTCGATTGGCCCCCTGACAAACACCTCGAGTCTTTAACTCGCTGTTTTTAGCCAATCGGATCTAAATTCATATGTTTGATGTTGGTTGTGGCCAATGGATATGTTATGTCAAATCGACAATTATATTATTGACTGGTGGTGGAACCAATGAGATCCACAATACGTTTAATTAAAATGGAAACCGGCCTATTCCCGTTCTGAGGGGAGGGGGTTGTCCGTGTTTTTGTTGTTTTTTTCCGAATCGTTTGCTAGAATCGTGTTTGGCCTGTCAAGTCCTGCGTTATTTCACGGAACCAGCAAGACTGCGGAGTAACAGGGATGCACATGACTAAAAAGTACTAATACATGCGTTGTGTTTATACATGTATAATTTATCCTGCCATTCGAGCTTAGTTAGTAGCTAGAAATTATTCATTTGTTTCATTTCGAAGTGGGTCTCCTTGGGTCCCGAATGTACTGGTCTTGCTAGCCAGCTTTTTGTTTAGCTGCCAGGCTAACTAGCTAGACAACAGCAGTAACAAACTCTCGGTAAATGTACCTATATATATATATTTGGTTCATGTTTAGATATGGCATTTTACCACAGCATCGCTAGGTATAGATACTGATAACAGTTCCTAACTCAAACCGATGCACGTTAGTTTTATAACTATCGGGGATCTTGGTATCGGTACTGTTAGCCAAATCGCATTACGTACCTGTCGGTTTTGGGCCAAATTACTGCTGGCAACCCTTTTCAACAAACGACGTGTTTTCTTTGACTGTTGCAAACAATGTCGCACATCACAGTAGCTAATACAACATTATAATCAGACTTATGTAGCTACATATTATCCTACTGGCCCAAATTAACTGTACAGCTCGTTACCGGCGTCGGGTCGCATGTGAAGGTGATCTCTGGTGCCGGATAACGGATGAAGAGAAGGACCTATTGTGTGGCGCACAAGCGTTTGACCGGTATCGGTACCACCGGTGATTGGGTTTCCTGCCTTGCTATGGCGTCATAGTGACTTTAGGATGAAATCAAAGACCACCATACCCTAACAACAACCACATTTCATCACACATTGTCTAGTGTTCCCTGGAGGAGACATGCTTCCCAAGTTTCTATGCCGGTTAGCTAGATTGAATGTGGTTCTGCTGCTGGCCTATTTCTGGCTCTGCAGGGTTTTGCTCCTAGACAGCTACACTCATTTGTCTTGTCAATTACTAATATTATTTTCTATCATCCAGAACTAGAAACACGATGAAGCCTCCGTCTCAATCTTCTCCTGTAAGTCCCATTCTATAACATCGTCATGGACCTGTTTCTAATGCTCAGGACACACATGTGCTGTTTTGACTGTGATGAAGCTGCTATAAACTGGTACATGATAAACTTTTGAATACATGCACCAACATTTCCCCTCTGTTTGCACCAATACTAATTGCAGAGATATATTGGCTAGCTTAAATGCACATTTTAAATGGTAATTGCCAGTATGACACAGGCACTTTTGAGGCATGTGTTTTTTTCCCCCAGGTGCTTTAGGATAATGGTTCACGCTGAACTCTGGTTTTGTGTTAATTCCTAGGTTTTTGAAGGTGTCTACAACAACACCAGAATGCTTCACTATCTCACGGCAGTTGTGGTACGTGGACATTATTGCTTTTGGCCTCTATGTCGACTTGCCTTGATGCGACACACTGACCTGCATGGTTTACACTTTACATGATTGGCTCTTATTTATAACGACATATTGTCTATTGTTGTCATTCAAGGGGTCCACATGTGATGTCAGGGTGAAGAGTGGAAATGTGTACGAAGGCATCTTCAAGACACTCAGCTCCAGGGTAAGTTGAACCTTTACACCCTATGATGGTTTTTTGCCCTTTGAACTTTCCCCCCAGAACTGGTATTGTAAACTGGGGTTTTCATCAGTCTTACTCACGTTATCCTCTGCATCTAGATAACGTTTCATTTGATCCCCTGCGGTGACGTGTTGTGGTTCTCCCTCCCCAGTGTGAGCTGGTTGTGGATGCGGTACATAAACAGAGTGAGGGGGGGGATGGAGACAGGGGGGGTGGAGACCGAGGGGGTGGGGGCTTGCCCCCATCGCTGCCACGGATTGAAGACATCACCGACTCTATGATCTTCGGCCCCGCTGACCTGGTCACCATGACCTGCAGAGATGTGGACCTCAACTATGCCATCAGAGGTGTGTGTGTGTGTGTGTGTGTGTGTGTGTGTGTGTGTGTGTGTGTGTGTGTGTGTGTGTGTGTGTGTGTGTGTGTGTGTGTGTGTGTGTGTGTGTGTGTGTGTGTGTGTGTGTGTGTGTGTGTGTGTGTGTGTGTGTGTGTGTGTGTGTGTGTGTGTGTGTGTGTGTGTGTGTGTGTGTGTGTGTGTGTGTGTGTGTGTGCTTTAAGATCGGTCTGTTATTTGGCTAATCCGGGTTGATGAAAAAGACAGATGGTAAATGGGTTAGGAAAGGTAGGATTTGTTCTGCAAATCAATTGTGTGTGTGTAGATGCTTTCACAGATACCTCTATCAGCTCATCACGAGTGAATGGGGAGCATAGGGAGAAGGTGCTGCAGCGATGGGATGGTGGAGACAGCAATGGAGAAGGGTTCGACCTAGAGACCGACACAGTAAGACACGTACACACTCCAGTAGCTAGTTGTTACCGTAGTTTAATTTACAATTGTTTTGGTTAAACCCATGCTTTATTAATTTTCCTTGGTTGGATAAGCTATCATTGTTGTTGAAGAATGAAGAAGCACGTGTTGTAGATGTCAAACCGGCCACAGGTCTCAAGACTAACCTAACCAATATGCTTAAGAACATTATTTAAACACTTTTGCAGACACAGCCAGTGAGACCCACAGATCTACTGTAATATATGTTCACTCACACGTTTCTCTTTCTATTATAACAGTCCAATGGCTGGGATGCCAGTGAAATGTTCAAGTTCAATGAGGACACGTATGGCGTCACATCCACTTATGACTCCAGTCTCTCCATGTACACGTATGTTTGTTTTACCGTAGTCTCTCTATGTACACGTATGTTTGTTTTACCGTAGTCTCTCTATGTACACGTATGTTTGTTTTACCGTAGTCTCTCTATGTACACATATGTTTGTTTTACCGTAGTCTCTCCATGTACACGTATGTTTGTTTTACCGTAGTCTCTCCATGTACACGTATGTTTGTTTTACTGTAGTCTCTCCATGTACACGCATGTTTGTTTTACCGTAGTCTCTCCATGTACACGTATGTTTGTTTTACCGTAGTCTCTCCATGTACACGTATGTTTGTTTTACTGTAGTCTCTCTATCTACACGTATGTTTGTTTTACCGTAGTCTCTCTATGTACACGTATGTTTGTCTTACTGTAGTCTCTCCATGTACACGCATGTTTGTTTTACCGTAGTCTCTCCATGTACACACATGTTTGTTTTACCGTAGTCTCTCCATGTACACGTATGTTTGTTTTACCGTAGTCTCTCCAAGTACACGTATGTTTGTTTTACTGTAGTCTCTCCATGTACACGTATGTTTGTTTTACCGTAGTCTCTCTATGTACACGTATGTTTGTTTTACCGTAGTCTCTCTATGTACACGTATGTTTGTTTTACTGTAGTCTCTCTATGTACACATGTTTGTTTTACCGTAGTCTCTCCATGTATCTCGTTCAGGATCCCCCTGGAGAGGGGAAGCTCAGATGGTTTCCGTATGCGAGAGGCTCGCGCCGCCCGCCTTGCCAACGAAATCGAGGGCAGTCCCCAGTACCGCCACCGTGACTCGTTGGAGAACGATGACAAGACAGAGGAGGATAAGTACAGCGCCGTTGTCCGGGAACGAGATGAGGGCCGGGAGAGGGGTAGCCCTGGGTTCCAAAGCACCGCCGGGAACAGGTGAGTTAGGTTCTACGCTCTATTTACATTACAGGTGCAATCCAGTCACATTATCCAGTCACATTATCCAGTCACATTATCCAGTCACATTATCCAGTCACATTATCCAGTCACATTATCCAGTCACATTATCCAGTCACATGATCCCATTGAAATTCTGTGCTGGATCCAGTTATCAGAGGAGTGACAGTATAAAACAGACATTTTAAGAGCCCACTTTCTAGTGTTTAATACAAACTATTTTAATACTTGACTTTTCTATATGGAGCTTATAGAGATGCTTTTAATTTCAGAGCATGTTTCCTCCAAATTTCAACATTTCCCTTATTGTGTGGAGATTAATGGCACTACAAACACTACCCACAACAAAATGACATGTGAAATGGTAGCCGTTCAAATAGGTTACTAGATTGCCTTAATGTTATATTAAAACTGATGACGTTATACTAAATAATCTGTGTATATGCTAAAGTATGGCAATTATGGAGCCAAATGTACTTCTCCTTTCACCACCGTGATTCTGTTTGTTTACATGATAGAGCTGGTCTTTACTGTTACCATGGAGATCTATATGGGCACTAGGGGACGAGATCATTAGGCAGCTGGTTGCTACTATAATGCCAAAGCAAATTCAGGACAGAATGAATTTACAATGTATTTATCTGAACTAATATTCTCTGTCTCCAGGGAGGGTAAATACATTCCACTTCCCCAGAGGGCTCGTGAGATGGGCGTGTCCCCAAACAGTTTGAGGGGCAGGGAGTCCGGCCCCATGCCCAACCGAACCGGAGGCCCCGGCAGCTCCTCCAGACCGGCCCAGTGTTCTGACCGGAGCAGCCCCCAGTCGGGCCGTGGTGCCTACTCTCCACACCAGTCCCAGGGCAGCCCCCCGGCTCAGCCCAGCAGCCCCACCTCTCGCCCGGTCCCCCATTCCCTCTCTCATCCACAGTCCGTGGCCGACGCCACCCGCTGCTCAGTCAATGGAGGTAAGTCATGGTGTACAGAGGGAGGTGCTGTGGGGTGTACAGAGGGAGGTGCTGTGGGGTGTACGGAGGGAGGTGCTGTGGGGTGTACGGAGGGAGGTGCTGTGGGGTGTACGGAGGGAGGTGCTGTGGGGTGTACGGAGGGAGGTGCTGTGGGGTGTACGGAGGGAGGTGCTGTGGGGTGTACGGAGGGAGGTGCTGTGGGGTGTACGGAGGGAGGTGCTGTGGGGTGTACGGAGGGAGGTGCTGTGGGGTGTACGGAGGGAGGTGCTGTGGGGTGTACGGAGGGGAGGTGCTGTGGGGTGTACGGCGGGAGGTGCTGTGGGGTGTACGGCGGGAGGTGCTGTGGGGTGTACGGCGGGAGGTGCTGTGGGGTGTACGGAGGGAGGTGCTGTGGGGTGTACGGAGGGAGGTGCTGTGGGGTGTACGGAGGGAGGTGCTGTGGGGTGTACGGAGGGAGGTGCTGTGGGGTGTACGGAGGGAGGTGCTGTGGGGTGTACGGAGGGAGGTGCTGTGGGGTGTACGGAGGGAGGTGCTGTGGGGTGTACGGAGGGAGGTGCTGTGGGGTGTACGGAGGGAGGTGCTGTGGGGTGTACGGAGGGAGGTGCTGTGGGGTGTACGGAGGGAGGTGCTGGTACTATGTTGCAGTTCACCAGGCTTGTATTACTATTTCAGTGTCGACCAGAACTTCCCCTAAAGACCAGAGAGCCGTACAGACCAATAGAACGCTGCGCACCCCAAGTTCCCAGTCCACACCTGCAGGTACCCCAACACTCAGACAAACTGATAATAAACTCCACACCTGCAGGTACCCCAACACTCAGACAAACAGATAACACTGATAATAAACTCCACACCTGCAGGTACCCCAACACTCAGACAAACAGATAACACTGATAATAAACTCCACACCTGCAGGTACCCCAACACTCACACAAACAGATAACACTGATAATAAACTCCACACCTGCAGGTACCCCAACACTCACACAAACAGATAACACTGATAATAAACTCCACACCTGCAGGTACCCCAACACTCAGACAAACAGATAACACTGATAATAAACTCCACACCTGCAGGTACCCCAACACTCAGACAAACAGATAACACTGATAATAAACTCCACACCTGCAGGTACCCCAACACTCACACAAACAGATAACACTGATAATAAACTCCACACCTGCAGGTACCCCAACACTCACACAAACAGATAACAGATAAAACACCTGCAGGTACCCCAACACTCACACAAACAGATAACACTGATAATAAACTCCACACCTGCAGGTACCCCAACACTCAGACAAACAGATAACACTGATAATAAACTCCACACCTGCAGGTACCCCAACACTCACACAAACAGACAACACTGATAATAAACTCCACACTCTTAATAAACTCCACACCAATGTGAGGCATCCACTTTATTTTGTCAAATGTTTTTTCCTCAGAATGGTCCATGAAATCAAGCAGTAAAAACAATCACTGGTTTGGTTTCAGGCTGATGTGCATCAGCTGTACCTGCCCATCCTATGCCAATCTGCTCTCTTCCAATTTAAAGGAAATAAAGAATATGTCCGATATGAGCGACCACAAACAGGGATTAAGGCTTCATGTATTCTGTGCACCCATCTCCGTCCCCTCACCCATCTCCGTCCCCTCACCCATCTCCGTCCCCTCACCCATCTCCGTCCCCTCACCCATCTCCGTCCCCTCACCCATCTCCGTCCCCTCACCCATCTCCGTCCCCTCACCCATCTCCGTCCCCTCACCCATCTCCGTCCCCTCACCCATCTCCATTCCCTCTTCTCATAGTCTCTCGCTCTCCAAAACCAGATGAACCTGCTACAGCTGGTCCAGCCTACATAGACACCTCCTCTCCGGTCACCTCAACCACGTTCAAGTCCTCTGGCCCCACTCCTCTGTTTCCTGTAGATGGTGAGCAGAAGCATCTCCATTCAGGAGTGTTGTGCATCTGTCTGATGTATATCTATAGAACGGTTGTGCCAGTCACACGAGCATCTGTCTGATGTATATCTATAGAACGGTTGTGCCAGTCACACGAGCATCTGTCTGATGTATATCTATAGAACGGTTGTGCCAGTCACACGAGCATCTGTCTGATGTATATCTATAGAACGGTTGTGCCAGTCACACGAGCATCTGTCTGATGTATATCTATAGAACGGTTGTGCCAGTCACACGAGCATCTGTCTGATGTATATCTATAGAACGGTTGTGCCAGTCACACGAGCATCTGTCTGATGTATATCTATAGAACGGTTGTGCCAGTCACACGAGCATCTGTCTGATATGACTTTCACGTTTTCTCTTTCGCTGTCTCTCTGACTAACAGTGAATGAAATTCTAAGCTCAGCGGCTAAAGAGAGGACAGAGGGCTCAGCTAGTCCTCAGGAGGGCAAGAGCGTCAAAGGTGATTCACTTTACTGCAGTTGACATCCTCTATTCCTCCATCTAATCCCCAACTTTATTACTGGTCCTTGTTATTTATTATTCATTGTTTCATATTGTTGAATATTTTCCTCTTTAGTTCCCTCAGTCCAGCAGAGAACACAGTTGGAGGAGCTAGTGAAGTTTGGGAAAGAGTTCCGGGTAAGTGTGTGTGTTTTAATTCACGTGCGCGGTAACAACGCGTACCCAACAACGGTAACCTTTGCATTATATATTAATGTTCTGACAGTACAGTTGAAGCTTTGGGAAGTGAGTTGGCACTTTGTTATTCTGTTATTCCTCATCTTATTCTGTTATTCCTCATCTTATTCTGTTATTCCTCATCTTATTCTGTTATTCCTCATCTTATTCTGTTATTCCTCATCTTATTCTGTTATTCCTCATCTTATTCTGTTATTCCTCATCTTATTCTGTTATTCCTCATCTTATTCTGTTATTCCTCATCTTATTCTGTTATTCCTCATCTTATTGTGTTATTCCTCATCTTATTGTGTTATTCCTCATCTTATTGTGTTATTCCTCATCTTATTGTGTTATTCCTCATCTTATTGTGTTATTCCTCATCTTATTGTGTTATTCCTCATCTTATTGTGTTATTCCTCATCTTATTCTGTTATTCCTCATCTTATTGTGTTATTCCTCATCTTATTGTGTTATTCCTCATCTTATTGTGTTATTCCTCATCTTATTCCTCATCTTATTGTGTTATTCCTCATCTTATTGTGTTATTCCTCATCTTATTGTGTTATTCCTCATCTTATTGTGTTATTCCTCATCTTATTGTGTTATTCCTCATCTTATTGTGTTATTCCTCATCTTATTCTGTTATTCCTCATCTTATTCTGTTATTCCTCATCTTATTCTGTTATTCCTCATCTTATTCTGTTATTCCTCATCTTTTTGTGTTATTCCTCATCTTATTGTGTTATTCCTCATGTTATTCTGTTATTCCTCATGTCATTCTGTTATTCCTCATGTCATTCTGTTATTCCTCATGTCATTCTGTTATTCCTCATGTCATTCTGTTATTCCTCATGTCATTCTGTTATTCCTCATGTCATTCTGTTATTCCTCATGTCATTCTGTTATTCCTCATCTTATTGTGTTATCTTATTGTGTTATTCCTCATCTTATTGTGTTATTCCTCATGTTATTGTGTTATTCCTCATCTTATTGTGTTATTCCTCATGTTATTCTGTTATCCCTCATCTTATACTGTTATTCCTCATCTTATTGTGTTATTCCTCATCTTATTGTGTTATTCCTGCAGCTCCAGCCTCCATTTGCTGTCCCATCGTTGTCTGAAGCCCAACCCTCCCCATCTGACTCCAGCACAGATTCCAAACCTGCCACTGGCCACGCCCCTTGTCAGGACCCTCAGATTGGAGAGGGGTCCCCCTGTATCCAGAGCCCTACCACCCCCTCCCCAGCCCCCAATACTGCCTCTCAGGCATCAGAGCAGGACAGGCAGGCAACAGGGACGCCCCAACCAGCCATGACCCCAGGGAGTGAGGATGGAGGCGAGAGGGCAGAGGGTGTAGCAGAGTATGTAAATGACATGCAAATGACATGCAAATGATGTGTAAATGACAAGAGTACTTATATGTTTTTCTTCTCTTATTTGTTGTTTTCTTTCCTATGTGTTCATAGTCAGGTGAAGAAGTCAACGCTGAATCCCAATGCAAAAGAATTTGTCTTCAAGACACCTATGCCTCTGGTCAGTCTCTCACGTGCACACACACACACGTGCACACACACACACAATCCTGAAGTGTAACCATGCATGTTGCCTGTTCAGACCACCCAGTCTCACCTATATTATCTACCTCCTAAGGTGAGACACAGGAGCTTTAAAACAGGATCCAGTAACATCTTGTAACCCAATGAAATGTGTCTGTAAAGCCAAAGAGCTGTTTTATCATGTCTCCTCATATTTCTAATGTGTCTGTAAAGCCAAAGAGCTGTTTCATCATGTCTCCTCATATTTCTAATGTGTCTGTAAAGCCATAGAGCTGTTTAACACTCAGACCATATACTTTTAACACTTAAGTTTCCCCGTTGTTCCCCAGGTTAAGCCTTCTCCAGCTCCCACCCCACCACGGCCTAACCCACCTAGTGCGTCAGTGCTACTACAGCCCCAACCTGGACAACAGGCCATCTACAGCACCCCTTACCTGTCCTACATCTCACCTGTACAGATACAGGGACACTCTGTACAGGTGTGTGGTGTTTTAATAATACTGGTCTAGGTTCTGAATCCCCATAATGTATCAATGTGGACATATGCTACTAGTGCCTTTATTTGTTGACAGGCATCAGGCTGGAGCAGACAGCCTAGTGAGATAGGGTTAGGGCTCTGTGCTAACAAACAGCCTTAAAGTGTTGCTGCAAATAATCATTTAGTAATGTTTCAAATCAAGTGCATTTTATTGTTGGATTAACTGACCACCTGTTTTCCAGGCATCCCCGATGTATCAGTACACCATGTCAACAGTCCAGCAGGGGAAATATCCACGAGCTAAAGGTACACAGATAATCAACCCCCAGTCTACATAACAGATCAGTGATCCTTGTGTTAATAACAGTCTACATAACAGATCACAGTGATCCTCGTGTTAATAACAGTCTACATAACAGATCACAGTGATCCTTGTGTTAATAACAGTCTACATAACAGATCACAGTGATCCTTGTGTTAATAACAGTCTACATAACAGATCACAGTGATCATAACAGATCACAGTGATCCTCGTGTTAATAACAGTCTACATAACAGATCACAGTGATCCTTGTGTTAATAACAGTCTACATAACAGATCACAGTGATCCTTGTGTTAATAACAGTCTACATAACAGATCACAGTGATCCTTGTGTTAATAACAGTCTACATAACAGATCACAGTGATCCTTGTGTTAATAACAGTCTACATAACAGATCACAGTGTTCCTCGTGTTAATAACAGTCTACATAACAGATCACAGTGATCCTTGTGTTAATAACAGTCTACATAACAGATCACAGTGTTCCTCGTGTTAATAACAGTCTACATAACAGATCACAGTGTTCCTCGTGTTAATAACAGTCTACATAACAGATCACAGTGATCCTTTTGTTAATAACAGTCTACATAACAGATCACAGTGATCCTTGTGTTAATAACAGTCTAAATAATAGATCACAGTGATCCTTGTGTTAATAACAGTCTACATAACAGATCAGTGATCCTCGTGTTAATAACAGTCTACATAACAGATCAGTGATCCTCGTGTTAATAACAGTCTAAATAACAGATCACAGTGATCCTCGTGTTAATAACAGTCTACATAACAGATCACAGTGATCCTCGTGTTAATAACAGTCTACATAACAGATCACAGTGATCCTCGTGTTAATAACAGTCTACATAACAGATCACAGTGATCCTCGTGTTAATAACAGTCTACATAACAGATCAGTGATCCTCGTGTTAATAACAGTCTACATAACAGATCACAGTGATCCTCGTGTTAATAACAGTCTACATAACAGATCACAGTGATCCTCGTGTTAATAACAGTCTACATAACAGATCAGTGATCCTCGTGTTAATAACAGTCTACATAACAGATCAGTGATCCTCGTGTTAATAACAGTCTACATAACAGATCAGTGATCCTCGTGTTAATAACAGTCTACATAACAGATCACAGTGATCCTCGTGTTAATAACAGTCTACATAACAGATCAGTGATCCTCGTGTTAATAACAGTCTACATAACAGATCACAGTGATCCTCGTGTTAATAACAGTCTACATAAGTGTTCCTCGTGTTAATAAGTCTCCTCCTCCTCCCAGGTCAGGTCGTTGGCCCTCGTCCAGATCACCACGGCTCATCCCAGCCCCAGATGCTTCAGGCCGCAGCTTCAGCCACAGGTCCTTCCCTGGTGGCCTCTCCTTATCCCCAGGCCTACCTGCAGTATAGTCAGGTTATTCAAGGCATGCCCCACTACACTGGACAGGTAACTATGCTGCTAATGCTGCTAATGCTAACTTGGCCCAGAGTAACATTAAGAAGCCTCTAATCTCCAGCAGTCTTTTTTGACATTTCCACCGATCACATTCTTTCGTTGGTATAGGTGTCCAGTTTTATGGTGCCCACTGGGCTACTGGTATCTTGGCTAGCAAGGTACTATGCACATTTTATTGAAGATTATATATCATGTTGCTTAATCAAGGTCTGTATCTGCGACTGTCGTTAGACAGGTTAAAATAGACTGTGTCCTCATTAGTGAACTCTGGTCCCATTATAGCACTTCAGATATATATATTAGATTAGGATAAACTGTCTACATAATTGGGTTTCGTTCTGCCACAACGAAACGTTTTACCTATCAAAATATGAATGCAGTCGCCCCCTTTGGCCAGTGAACTTTGTGACCAACACATTTCTGTAGATTTCTATGGCAACCGCTCCTACTTGTGCAGAACAACACTTTCATGACTGGTGGGATATTGTCAACTCAAGTTGCTTGTAATACATCTAATGTCGGTCTTCCTTCTCTCCCTTGTTTTTCCCCCTGTTTCTGTTGATAGCCTGTATACTCGATGCTGCAGGGCGGTGCCAGGATGTTGACTCAGGCAGGCCATCCCCAGGCCCTGCCCCCAGGCCCCCAGTATCCTGGACAGTCAGAGGGCCCCCCGGGGCCACAGCAGGCCATGTATGGTAAGACAAGGGGACTCAAAGGGGGGTCCAGTGACATTACTCTGGCAGCGTCACTCTGGTTCAGTGACATTACTCTGGCAGCGTCACTCTGGTCCAGTGACATTACTCTGGCAGCGTCACTCTGGTCCAGTGACATTACTCTGGCAGCGTCACTCTGGTCCAGTGACATTACTCTGGCAGCGTCACTCTGGTCCAGTGACATTACTCTGGCAGCGTCACTCTGGTCCAGTGACATTACTCTGGCAGCGTCACTCTGGTCCAGTGACATTACTCTGGCGGCGTCACTCTGGTCCAGTGACATTACTCTGGCGGCGTCACTCTGGTCCAGTGACATTACTCTGGCAGCGTCACTCTGGTCCAGTGACATTACTCTGGCAGCGTCACTCTGGTCCAGTGACATTACTCTGGCAGCGTCACTCTGGTCCAGTGACATTACTCTGGCAGCGTCACTCTGGTCCAGTGACATTACTCTGGCAGCGTCACTCTGGTCCAGTGACATTACTCTGGCAGCGTCACTCTGGTCCAGTGACATTACTCTGGCAGCGTCACTCTGGTCCAGTGACATTACTCTGGCAGCGTCACTCTGGTCCAGTGACATTACTCTGGCAGCGTCACTCTGGTCCAGTGACATTACTCTGGCAGCGTCACTCTGGTCCAGTGACATTACTCTGGCAGCGTCACTCTGGTCCAGTGACATTACTCTGGCAGCGTCACTCTGGTCCAGTGACATTACTCTGGCAGCGTCACTCTGGTCCAGTGACATTACTCTGGCAGCGTCACTCTGGTCCAGTGAAATTACTCTGGCAGCGTCACTCTGGTCCAGTGAAATTACTCTGGCAGCGTCACTCTGGTCCAGTGACATTACTCTGGCAGCGTCACTCTGGTCCAGTGACATTACTCTGGCAGCGTCACTCTGGTCCAGTGACATTACTCTGGCAGCGTCACTCTGGTCCAGTGACATTACTCTGGCAGCGTCACTCTGGTCCAGTGACATTACTCTGGCAGCGTCACTCTGGTCGACTCCCTAAAATAGACACACAGCTCTCGCACACTCAGCCAACCCTGACATCCTAGCCGTGTCTGAATCCTGGCGTAGGAAGTCTGTCAATAACTCAGAAATATCAATCCCCAACTATAATACCTTTCGCCAAGATCTCATATCGACTGTATCCAAACAGCTTTTAACAATGAATCTCTCTAAAAACAGGACTATAACTGTTGCTGCCTACAGACCCCCCTCAAATTCTCACCAGTTCCCTTTTAACTACTTCTTTTTGAACTCTTGTCTGATCACGGTACGTGTGAACTGTCGTCTGGTTTTCACCCACCCATTCTCACTCTTGCTCATTTTGCACAGTGGATCATTCTCACCTGCACTACTGTCATACCTGTTTACATTCTTGACCTATTCTATTTGCTCAGGCATGCTGTCTCTCTTTAGCTCCCCAGCAGTTCTCTCATTTGGATGTGAAGTGTGTATCAATGGTTGTGTGTCTCTTTAGCTCCCCAGCAGTTCTCTCATTTGGATGTGAAGTGTGTATCAATGGTTGTGTGTCTCTTTAGCTCCCCAGCAGTTCTCTCATTTGGATGTGAAGTGTGTATCAATGGTTGTGTGTCTCTTTAGCTCCCCAGCAGTTCTCTCATTTGGATGTGAAGTGTGTATCAATGTTTGTGTGTCTCTTTAGCTCCCCAGCAGTTCTCTCATCACTCTGGCTCCATGCACCCCCCCCAGCCCTCCAGCACACCCACAGGGAGCCAGCCCCCCCAGCAGCACACTGCCCCCAGCCCTGGGCACGGACAGGTAAACAAACCAACCTGTGTGTGTCACATACTTACTAAACAGAGGATGCCTCAGGGCTGCTTGTCTGGTGTGTTTTTAGTTGTGTGTGTGTGTGTGTGTGTGTGTTTACAGTCGAGACGTTGGAATTAGGGGGGTTGGTTCAGGGTAAGATCTAGGTGGGGTTGATGGTCAGGGTTAGGGGTCAAATGTTTTAGGAATGAGAGTGTGTGTTCCTGAGTACTGCGCGCCTGAGTACTGCGTGTTCTGACCCATTTCTTTTCCCTCTGCAGTCGGGGCAGGGAGGTCCTCAACCCCAGACCATGTATCACTCTGGACCTCTGTCAGCTCCCACACCTCCTAACATGCCTCCTGGTCACAGCTCTCCTCAGGGCTCCTACCCGATGCAGGGTTACAGTCTGCCTACACACCAGCCCATGGCTCAACACTATCCCAGCCTGGGACAGCTCACTCAGGTAACACCGGGTAACACAGGGGGTCAGATGAATGTAACCACTGGCCTGGGCTTGATGACACATTGTCTATTGCACCTCCTTCCAAATGTGATTGAACTCCTAAACTGACCCAGTCGCTCCTCCCACCTCCTCATCCAGGCTCATGTTGCCCAGGGTATGTCTGGTCCCCATCACCAAGGAGGCCACGGTCCTCCACAGATGATGCTGCATTATGCAGGGCCCCCACAGCAAGGTCCCGGCCCTCCCCCCCAGCATGGCCCTCCTCCCCAGCAGGGGGCGCCCCAACACTACTACATCCAACACCCACAGGGTAAGTGGAGCTCTTGTTTAATTGCATGACGTCACAACACCACTGGTACCTGAGCTAGTACCTGAGCTAAATGTTTTGTGTGTTCCCAGCTGTACAGGTGCAGACCCACGCAAACCAGCAGCTCTCCTTCCACCAACCTGGAAACTGACCACCCAACCCTAGATGCCAACCCTAGATACCAACCCTAAAGGCGAACTACCCTAGAGGACCACAGAAGACTCCAGGGGTCCCTCCCTCATCAGTTTGTCCTTTGGTGGAGCCCAATCACAAGTGTTGTACACAGTCAAGGTGTTCACCGATTGGCTAAACTGATCTGAGAAGAGAACCCGGGAACCCCCGGCCTCCATCACTCTCCTTTCTCCTCTCGTGAAGAAAATAAGCAACTTTTTTTTTTTTTACCCAGAGTTATTTTAGTGGGAGAGTGAGATTGCAGGCGGAAGAATAGTAGAGACTGATCACAGAAGGCTCCGGTTTCCTGCTGCTCAGCTTCGGACAGAGAAAATATTAACCATTTCTCTTGTTTTTATAAAAGCCCTAGAAAGACTGAGACGTTCTCGCTAGCCTGCTCTGTTTTTAAGTTGAGGATGTGACGGTAACAGAGGTCTCACAGGTGGATGAAGAGACACTTATAGTTACAGGACAGACTTTTATCACATTGAAACTTCCTTTTTAACCTTCCCTGTAACCGTCTCCTCATTTTCCCCTCTCCTTTTGCAGGTGAAAAAAATTACTAAATAATGAAAATATTAAAAGGAAAAAAGACAGGAAAAAATAAAATAAAGTTTTAAACTCAACCTCAAAATTTGCTGTAGTCTTGTATTTTTTTCCAATTTCTGTAATTGATCTACAGCATAAACATTCTTAATTTTAACCAGAACTTGAAACGCCGCTTATCTTACTAAAGACCAAAAAGCTAATATGTGGTTTCAAAGATGTATCCAAATAGACATTTGTGGCTGTGCCCTTTAGTGATGACATTTTGGTTTAATTTATGGTGTCAAAGAGAAAAAAATATGTTGGTCAAAGATAAGTGTACAACATTTTACTAGTTTGTCATGGTAACCATTCATATCCAGTCCAATCTGCCCAATTTATCTGCAATATTCACCACAGTGTTTGACATAATTCAGAAACGTGTACACATTGGGTTCCTTCTAATTGCATAGCATTTATTTCATTTGAACAAAGGTAAATTAAACCACTATACAAGTAGATTACATTGTAGTTGGCATGTTAATGTCACAGTAAATAATTAAATACATTAGAAAAATCAAAACCGTAAACTTAAAACAAGCGTTCTCAGGACTGGTCAGCAAATTAATATTTCCATAATCTAATGCTTCAGCTTTGGTACATGACGTTTGAATCTGCCCTGCTAAAGAAAGCTTTGTCTTTTTTTCCCAACCTCAGTAAGTCAGTAACTAAATAAATAAAATTAAAATGTGTTTAGTAATAGCTGATAGATCACATAAGGAAGATTGGACATGAACTTCAGCAGCATTTCCACTTGCAGACACATTTGAGATGTTTATGGTGCCACCACTACGTTACACGATACACGACTACGTTACACGACTATGTTACAAGACATTTCACTACACAAAGATTGACCACGAGTTAGTTCAAATGTCTTCTCATTCGTATTGGTGTGCATAGTCGTGTAACGTAGTCGTGTTGGTGTGTGTTTAGTCATTTGCCTTACTTGACTCAGAATTTGTGTTGCAAGCAAAGTTGACTAAATATGATCAATATCCAAAAGTAAAGACACAAAAAAGCAAAATCACACAACTTATAAGTACAAAATAACCTTGACCTATCTGATATTAATGTGGCTTTAGCCTGTTCTGACTGCAAGTTAAACAGCAATATGGTTCCAGTCACTCAAACTGCCTGTGTGAGTAGAAGTGACTAACTACTTCTGTTGCCATGGATTTCTCAGATCATCAAGCAGCCAATGAAATGCAGCGATGTTGTCAAGATAACAAGAATGGAGAATATGTCTGTCTCTACCTTTATATTCTGTTCATGGTGCCAATCTGGGCCACACCTTTATATTCTGTTCATTGTGCCAATCTGGGCCACACCTTTATATTCTGTTCATGGTTCCAATCTGGGCCATACCTTTATATTCTGTTCATGGTGCCAATCTGGGCCATACCTTTATATTCTGTTCATTGTGCCAATCTGGGCCACACCTTTATATTCTGTTCATGGTGCCAATCTGGGCCTCACCTTTATATTCTGTTCATGGTGCCAATCTGGGCCACACCTTTATATTCTGTTCATTGTGCCAATCTGGGCCACACCTTTATATTCTGTTCATGGTGCCAATCTGGGCCTCACCTTTATATTCTGTTCATGGTTCCAATCTGGGCCACACCTTTATATTCTGTTCATTGTGCCAATCTGGGCCTCACCTTTATATTCTGTTCATGGTTCCAATCTGGGCCATACCTTTATATTCTGTTCATGGTGCCAATCTGGGCCACACCTTTATATTCTGTTCATGGTGCCAATCTGGGTCACACCTTTATATTCTGTTCATTGTGCCAATCTGGGCCACACCTTTATATTCTGTTCATTGTGCCAATCTGGGCCACACCTTTATATTCTGTTCATGGTGCCAATCTGGGCCTCACCTTTATATTCTGTTCATGGTTCCAATCTGGGCCACACCTTTATATTCTGTTCATTGTGCAAATCTGGCCCTCACCTTTATATTCTGTTCATGGTTCCAATCTGGGCCACACCTTTATATTCTGTTCATGGTGCCAATCTGGGTCACACCTTTATATTCTGTTCATGGTGCCAATCTGGGCCATACCTTTATATTCTGTTCATGGTTCCAATCTGGGTCACACCTTTATATTCTGTTCATGGTGCCAATCTGGGCCATACCTTTATATTCTGTTCATGGTGCCAATCTGGGCCTCACCTTTATATTCTGTTCATGGTGCCAATCTGGGCCATACCTTTATATTCTGTTCATGGTGCCAATCTGGGCCATACCTTTATATTCTGTTCATGGTGCCAATCTGGGCCATACCTTTATATTCTGTTCATGGTGCCAATCTGGGCCATACCTTTATATTCTGTTCATGGTGCCAATCTGGGCCACACCTTTATATTCTGTTCATGGTGCCAATCTGGGCCTCACCTTTATATTCTGTTCATGGTGCCAATCTGGGCCACACCTTTATATTCTGTTCATGGTGCCAATCTGGGCCACACCTTTATATTCTGTTCATGGTGCCAATCTGGGCCTCACCTTTATATTCTGTTCATGGTGCCAATCTGGGTCATACCTTTAGTATTGACATAGTTATCATAACTATCACCACTGTCACTATCACAGTTCTCCAATGTTTCCAAATTCACATAGTTCTCCGCGTCACTGTTTTCTGTGGACACACATACAATATTTAGTTAGGTTCACATCAGCCCACAACCATTAATGTTTATGTAAACACGAGGCAGACGTGAGTGAACACGAGGCGGACGTGAGGGAACTATTTCTATTGCGTTACTCACCATTGTCAATGTCTGCCTCTGCTTCTACGTTGACATAAGGTGGCTCTGTGAAGAGGTCAAATATGAAAATGATCTTACAACCATTATGTCATGTTCAGATCACAGGGGGTTGAATTACAATAAACCGTGCTGTCAAACCTGCAGACTGCCTACAGATCACAGACTGCCTACAGATCACAGACTGCCTACAGATCACAGACTGCCTACAGATCACAGACTGCCTACAGATCACAGACTGCCTACAGATCACAGACTGCCTACAGATCACAGACTGCCTACAGATCACAGACTGCCTACAGATCACAGACTGCCTACAGATCCTGGTACTCTACAGAGCTCAGTCTGTCATTGAAAAGCATTTCACCACAGTATGTCTGCTGTTATGAAGTCCTATTTCATTTCCTACCTGTGCTTTGGGAGCTTTTGGACATGAGACTCATGTTGGAACGACACAGAGAACCAGTTCCAGGAAGCTCTGAAGGTAAAACGTCTCTGATAAGAAGAAGAGATTACATCACCTGTGAGCCCTGGCTACCCAAACGACGACCCAAACCCCCGATTAGGTTGAGTGGTTACAGAATACATGTATCTCATCATGATGTGTTATAAAAATGACATATAACATCATGATGTGTTATATGTCAAAAATTTGACATATATGTAATATTCATAATGTAGCGTTGGTGTGTGTGTGTGTATATATATTTTATATGCAATATACACTCACAGATAATCTGATCCTGGCACTTCGTCTTCCACCATCTCTGTAGAACAGTGATGAAAGAACCATAAATACACACATTCGCTGTCAAACAAACAAATCCAACGGTTTTTGGTTTAATATACAATTCCAAAAAGCCACGTTCACAAAATGTTGTCAGATTTATTTTATGTGAAGTAGCGTGGCAAAATAAATAAATGCATGGCTAGTTTTATCCGCATCCAATTTCACGTTGTCTCGTTCACAATGAGGGCCTTGATACACAACATTTTACTGTATTTCAGGGTATTGATACACAACATTTTACTGTATTTCAGGATATTGATACACAACATTTTACTGTATTTCAGGGTATTGATACACAACATTTTACTGTATTTCAGGGCCTTGATACACAACATTTTACTGTATTTCAGGGTATTGATACAACATTTTACTGTATTTCAGGGTATTGATACACAAGGAAACACTACACTTTGATCCAACTCAATAAGATTTGCAAAGAGCGTTACGTTGAAGATCAGACCGCCTACTCAACGAGAAAGTAATTGTCAGAAGCTATGTGGATGCTAATGCAGTTAACGAGCTAACAACCACAGCTTGCAGATCTCCTAAACAGGAAGTTGTCAGGATAACTCTGTTACTGGCCTGTTCACTCAACAACGCTGAGCCAATTTGCACCTACGTCTTTTATTCATGGGATTTGAGTCTTGTGAGATCACAAACATTCAGAGAACCAAAGACATTGGACCCTTAATTTGTTACAGTTACTGCACACATGTGAGGAGATCAGTGTAGTTTAACAGAGCCAGATACAGTTTAAGGTTGTTTTACCATTTCCTGGATTCTCATAACTAGCGATGCTCCCTGCAAGAAAATTGTAAACCAACGGTGGCATTAGAATGATGGTGGTAAACAGATAAGATAGAAAACAGGTAGATCAACGTAAAGAGTGATCTCACCATTTTCAGTTGGAGTGACAGGTCTCTGAACTATTTGTGGTGAACTGTGAAAAAGAAAGGCAGGTTATAGGAAATGGTTAATGTGTCAGTGTAATGTGTCAGTGTGATTGTGTGAATGTGTCGGTGTGATTGTGTGAATGTGTCGGTGTGAATGTGTAATGTGTCGGTGTGAATGTGTAATGTGTCAGTGTGAATGTGTCGGTGTGATTGTGTGAATGTGTAATGTGTCAGTGTGAATGTGTCGGTGTGATTGTGTGAATGTGTCAGTGTGAATGTGTCTGTGTGATTGTGTGAATGTGTAATGTGTCGGTGTGATTGTGTAATGTGTCAGTGTGAATGTGTCGGTGTGATTGTGTAATGTGTCGGTGTGATTGTGTAATGTGTCAGTGTGAATGTGTCGGTGTGATTGTGTAATGTGTCGGTGTGATTGTGTAATGTGTCAGTGTGAATGTGTCGGTGTGATTGTGTAATGTGTCTGTGTGAATGTGTCGCTGTGAATGTGTAATGCGTCGGTGTGAATGTGTAATGTGTCAGTGTGAATGTGTCGGTGTGATTGTGTGAATGTGTAATGTTTCGGTGTGATTGTGTAATGTGTCGGTGTGAATGTGTCGGTGTGATTTTATGGCCTCACATCAGCATATTTATTCATCAAACCCTCTCAGGTCTATAGATATTACATATACTGTTAATGAGAGTAATGCCAGAATGACTGAGTGGGTAGAAACTCACACTGGCAAAAATAGGCTGGAAGGCGGAGCTACCCAGCTGGTGGCAGAGGGGTTGTCTGAGGAGGAAGATTAATCATCATCATCATACACATTCTGAAGCAGTATTATGAAAAGGTGTGGGTAGAACTTTACATTTAAAAGAAACTCACATGTTGAGTGTGAATGATCTCCAACGAATCCCGCGGTGCTGTGTGGGAGAAACCAACGTTTGTTTAGATTACTAACATGACTCACACTTGCCACTGGCATTAAACTGAAGACAAACATACAAGCTCATATATATATCATATATGGATTTGAACCCAGGACATCAGACATACAAAGCATAAGCATGTAATCTACCATTTAGACATACAGACACGCGACAAATTAAAGTAAAGACTGGAGTGAGGAATGTAATAAATGTATGCATGATACAATTAACCAATTAACATCTTATCATGCGTGAATGTGAGTAATTGGGTCTCTTCCAAGATGACAATGCCTTCATCGACATGACACGAGGGGTTACTGAATGGTTTCTCAGTAAATATATATAAATATACTCACTCACTTGTTATATACTCAGTCACTTGTTTGTATGTGCCAGGCATATCAGTGTAATTAACAATAGTGCTTACTGTTGGATGTAATCCTCGCTGTAACGTTGATGAATAGAAGCTGAGGGAAAAGCAACTATTATTTGTATTGGTCTATTAGACCTATAAATCTGACAGCACATTCATATTTAGCCAATTGATTGATGTAAAGCTACAGATTTGATCCAATAACTGGTAGACTTACTAGGCATGTGGTGTCTTCTGCACCTTAGACACATGCCGGTCAGCAGGATGACTGTCAGGAGGAACGCCCCACTCAACACCAATACATTAATCTCCACAGACATCTCCATACTGTCTGCAGGAAGAAAACACACATCTATCATCCAATGAGGTTAGGCTGTTGACTTCAATACTAACATCACAATAAAGCATCTTTAAGGTGACATTGTTACCCAGGTTTGGACTGAAGAGAGGGGATACAAACCTACACAGATCCCCTCTGAATTACAGTTTGGTTGTCAGCATTTTATCAAAATCATATTTAGTTTTCTTGTAGAACTTAATACATTGCACACATTTATCTCTCTCTCTCTCTCTCTCTCTCTCTCTCTCTCTCTCTCTCTCTCTCTCTCTCTCTCTCTCTCTCTCTCTCTCTCTCTCTCTCTCTGCCTCTCTCTCTCTCTCTCTCTATCTCTCGCTCTTTCTCTCTTCTCTCTCTCTCTCTGTGGTTGAGTTCACCTCTCTAATGCCAGGAAACGGATTTCCTGTATTTTTAAGTTAAAGGAAACACTAGCACACTTTTCACCAGTTATATAGGCTATTATGTAATTACACATCGTTCTATTGGCAAATACAACTGAATATTATCCTAATTTAGTCCAGACAAATACATATGATAAAACACGTGCAATATAAAAAAAGATTTATTTCATCTTTAACTTAGTGGTCTATTTTGGACTTGTGTTGATTACTGGTATCTGGCATTTTAACTAACATGTATCTTACCAAATATCTGAATTGGTAGTAAGTTAAGTGTTTCTAATTGTGGCTATTTAGATTTTTTTGCTGATTTTTTTGCTTATTGCCTCAATTCAAAAACATTTAATTAGATTAGATTCAACGTTGTTGTCATTGGACAGTACCAGTACAGTACAACGAAATGCAGTTTGCATCCAACCAGAAAATGCAAAAGAGAAGTGCAAAAAGACATAGGGTACAGTGTGAGTATGTGTAATTGGCATGGATAAGTAAAAGACTGGGTGGAGAGAGAGAGATGGAGGGTTAGAGGACTAAAGGGTTAAATCCACTTTGGTGGTATAATGTAGAGGCCTGTAATAAAACATGGGCCTTGTTCAGATGGTCATTACACCAAAGAACATTTAAATTCACCTAGAAAGTCTATATTCTATTTCTATGATTAGAAATGTCCCCAAACTGCAGTGTGAACCAGGGACATAAATAATTTCTACCTACTGCCCTGCCAACAACTCTGGTGTTTGCTCAGTGATTTTTATTACATTAAGTCAACCCTGTAAGGTTATACGTTTACAATGACATAGATATGCTTGTATGAATGCAAAAAAGCTGCCGATTAACGGTTACATCGAGCAAAGTAATACAACCAGAGTAATTTACTAAAGAATGGTGGGTGTAGATCAATGCTAAAATGTGCCTTACTCTTCGTCATTGCATCGATACATTGTGAGATTTGCAGCCAACCTCATGAACCAGTTACTTCAATACTAATCCCCATTGAACTACATTTCTAGTAACCCTGAGGATAAAACACATGAAAGAAAGAAGGACTGAATAAATTGGAGGGAATGTACCTACCAATGTGTGTAGAATCCCAACTGAAGGTCAGATCCTCTGTCCCTGATGACCTGTGAGGCTCTTAATGAGACTTTAAACCTGAAGTAAAGTTCAGGTTAAGTTGACTCCAGTCCCCAGGCCAGCTCAGTGGTCAGCTACACCAGACCTGCGCCATATTGGAGGCATCTGGTTTAGAGCATTACCAAACCTGTGTCTGTCTCTCCTGGATACCACATGCAGCTCGATTTAAACACTCTTTTTATCCACTCCAGGTTAGATGTTTGCCTCTTTCCCCTCTATTATTTGAGTTCAACTATTGCAGCTGGACGCACGTGTCTTTGTCACTGTGTCGGTCTGTCTTTCTGTGCAAACCTTTCCCTCCCTTCCCCTTTCTACCTCCTGTCTCATCAACGCTTTTACGCCGTTGTCAACTCAGCAAACCCAAAGCGCCTTTTTCTATCGTTGTCACATTCTTTACAGTTGGTATCTCCTCACCAAAACCACTACCTTTTGATCTCATCTTTTTCTCTCGCACCTAAAAACGTCTTTTAATTATGTAAATGACAAAACCCGACTCTCAGCACTCCAGACGTCTTTATTTTCACCAATGTTTGGTCACAATTACCATCTGTAGATGCTGTAAAGATATTCATCCTATCAACAATATGAAATAACTAAATGCTTGCTTGAGTTAGAGTTGGTTTAACAATAAGAGGAATATGATGAGGTCTATGGATAATAACAGTTAATCAAATGTTATTCATAATCTGTTTGTAGTCTGTTAAGAATCTACAGACTGAATCTCCAAATATCCACTTTTAACCAAATGTTTTGTTATCTAACTCTTTAAAACAAAATACCTTTCAGTGAAAGTAGTAGATTCTGGCCAATTATTGTTTCGTACAATGTGCATACTCCAATATGTTACTTTGTTCACTTGTGGCTGTTATTTTTAACACCGTTTTTATTTCTGAAAGATAAAAACAGTCTGAAACAATCATTTGCACACAGATGTGATAATCACCTGCAGGACTCTCACAGACCACCAGAGGTCTGTGTACCGCAGGTTGTAAACCATCGTGGAAACTGGAAAAGTACTAGTCCAAATGTGGACGTTTTTTTTACTCTAACCTCCTCTAAAATGCTCTTTCTAACATGTTTTCTATGACCTAATGTTGCACATGATTGCAGATGATTGAAAGACAAATAGACTGATGGAATTGTCACCAGACCGTATAAGGTCAAATGGATGACATCAGGTAATATGCATAATGCGTTGGTAGAATAGGTATATGACACACTTGGAAGAACTTTGGTAAAACATAAGTGATCTGAATTTACGATGATAAAAATAAAGATCTGAAAAAGATAACTATGCTAGCACAACTCCCACAATGCATTTAGAACATCAAATTGTTTATGGCAAAGCATTACATAACCTTGTGACAAGAGGTAAACAACAACAAAACAATATTTGGTTGAAGTGGACATATTGACAGCACAGTAAGAATTAAATACAGTAAAAGAAAACAAACTGAACAAACATTCTCAGGAATTGTCAGCAAGTCAATACATTAAATACATTAATACCCCAGCAACCAGATGATGTCCTTAGGACGTTTAGGGAACTGGTATCACGGGGCTGTAGCATTTTTGAAAATAAGTTTATTCTGGCTTACTGTCATTCAAAACTGCCCTTTTTACCGCTTTTACTGCTTGTCTACTGATGTACTTTTTTTAAACAGAGGAGCACCAAGATAAATGGTGACTGGAAACTGGGTGTGATTATGTGGCCATGATGGAAAGTGACTTAGTGCCGTAGACCACACCATATGGGATAGTCAAGCTAATTACCTTGTAACACATTTCATTTAAACCTTTAAATGAGGCCTAATTAGGTTAAGTTACTGCATAGATCAGAGAGGGCTGGAAGTTTGAATATTAACCTCGTCCTCTTCCCTTTTTATAGAGCCATAAAAAGTATTTGCCCCAACAAAATGTTCAGCATTATTGCACATTTTCACATGATATAAGAGTATATTCTGGATTCTAGTATTATATATATATTTATATAAATATATATAAAAGTCTGATATTTGATTTACTCTTTTATTTGTTATTTGACACATAAGTTGAAGCTCGGAGATGCTGGAAATTTCTCAGATGCATTTTGAGAAACGTATCAATCACTTTAAGAGCGTTTTGTGGCAGTTATTACTGGTCAGTAGTAGTGGTGTAACCAATTATTGTGTCTAGGGTGGTACTGTTACCGTTTGAAATGAGGGCATTGGTCATTGGATAACTTACTTGAATGAATACATTCAATTTGTATAAAATGTTTCTGTTATTTGTTCACTCTCGATCTTCTCTTTAATCAAATATAAAGTTGGGGATCTGATAACATTCAATGTCAAATAGATGACATGGGGCAAACACTTTTTTCCCAGCACTGTAGATTTTAGCCCACCTTTTTTATGAATCAGTCAAACATTTAGATTATTAAGTCATCAATCATCTCCTCATGTTTGAATCTGCCCCATGATGACGGAAACATCACATATCTAAGAGAGAAAAAAGAAAAACATTTTCAATCTTTTTCTAAAATTGGTTTCTAAAGTTTATCAGCAATTTCTGAAGAAATACAATTTGGGATAACCCATATCACAGAAAAGGTTTCTGATGAACTGATAAAATCAAGTAATTATTCTGTTATATGTATTAAATGTGACATACCTGTAGTATTGACATAGTTGCTGTCTTCCCCTTCATTATCACTGTTATCAGTATTTTCCATAGATTCCAAATTCACATAATTCTCCCCACCACAATTATCTGTAAATACAAAATCCTGTTGTATACACGCCAGTCCAGTACTGCTGTGATTTATTTATTTAATTCATGTTGGACACTCACCATTGTCAATGTCTTTCTCTGTCTCTATGTTGACATAGGGTGGCTCTGTGGACAATTTATATACATAGCTTAGACATTTTAGCCAACCCCTGAAGAGGTGTGGATTTGCTGCTAATAGGTTACCTACCTGTGCTTTGGGAGCTTTTAGAGACAAGACTTTGCTGGGAATGACAGAGATAGTCTATCCCAGGAATCTCAGAAGGTAAAACAAGTCTATAAGGACGAACACAGTAGATGTTAAACAAAACTTAGGAAACAAAATAAATATTATACTTTAATAAATAACTACTAATATTTAAATGTAGCCCAGATAACCCACTCAGTCTAATAGTTTCATGGAATCTGTGCCAAAAAATAAATGTTACAAAAACAACATATCATGTCTAGATGTTTAAATGAACACGTACAGATACCCTGATCCATGTTCCTCTTCATCACTACCCCTCATCTCGTTGACATACACTGTGGAACAGAGAAAACATAAATAGAAAGATATTAAGCATCAACGAGATCTCGTGAAGAGATTTCACATCCAGCTGAAAAATCTATTGTAGTAGAATATACAGGTTGAGTTACTATTACCTTCTTCTGGGTCGTCACTGCTGAGATTGCTCTCTGCAAGAAAGAAAGATTCACTGTCAACAACGAAATTAAGTGTGACAGTGTAGAGATTGTGGTGAAAGGAGAGCATAGATACTAGACAATTAATCTGGAGGAACTTAAAAAGATACTTCACCATTTCTACTTAGAGTGACAGACTTGGGTCTTTGTGGTGATCTAAGAAATAGAAAGATATTAAGCATCAACGAGATCTCTGAAGAGATTTCACAACCAGCTGAAAAACACACATTGTATCATAACCAGGACATCTGGGACACAGGGCAACGGGTCTGTAGACATTTAGCCTGGTGATCCTTAAATTCTTGATGAATGGGATGATGGTGGAGGATTTGAAGGCCAATCTGCCCACTTAAGCTTGGTCCACTGTCCTTGCCCATTTCCCCCACACTTGTGTAGGCAATTTGCCTCATTCTTATTCCGTGCTGAACTCTGATCCACAATGTCACCATATGCTATTGGTTGTTTCTACAGCCCTGTCTCAACACAAGTTCCAAAGGATTTAGGACAGTTGAAGATTACGGCAAGCACATGTTTTTTTTACCCACACTGCTATTCAGAAACAGGATGTAATCTGGGTCACTGTGTGTGAGAGCTTGTTCAGTCTCCTGATTATATACATTACAGGTGCCCAGACCTTCAGAGGGAGTTGCTAGATCACAATGACACCAGGACATCTTTGCCAAGTCCTCTGGTTTCCATGGGCTTTGCTGCCATTTATAAGCTTGTGGCAAAGTACATTTTAAAACTTCAGCTCTGATGGTGAGACTGAAAGGGTGCATTATGGGTAGGTTACATTACGAGAGAGATAATAAAATGTATACAAAGAATAAAATAAAACCGCAATCTTGATTTACATTATCATTTGGGCAGCATGTTCAATATGTACCATGTAGGACTGTGGCCTTCAATTGTGAGAATAAAATCATAATATCTGTGCGAACTGTACAGAAACTTGATATGCAGTGGATATAAAAAGTCTACACCCCTGCCAGGTTTTATATATGGGGGGGTTATACATACACGATAGGTGGAGTTGTAGACCTATCAGACATGATTGTCTTCACACACCAACATGGGGCACATGGTACCTGGTGTCGCATAATGCAAACAAGCCCTTTGACTGTGTCACCACCTGGGAGGTCCTCCCTTAGGTTGGTCAAACTATTACAGAATAATATTAACTGCTACAATTCCAATAGCCTCCCTGTAAATCTGTAATTACACAGTTACATTATGTTGGCATTCTGATTGGCCAGACGGGTTTAGCATTTCTACAGTTTGCATTCTGATTTGCCAGACGGGTTTAGCCTTCACACAGTTTGCATTCTGATTGGCCAGGCGGGTTTAGCCTTCACACAGTTTGCATTCTGATTGGCCAGGCGATCAGAACTTTACACTCAACGGCAGCCATCCATCATTCTTGTTTGTGTAAAATAAAAGCGAATTTACCTTAAAAAAACACACAAAACTATAATTCTCGCTTGAAAACTTTGAATGTGAGTTCCGTGTGTGGGTTTGTGTAGTAACTCACAGGGGTGAACGAAGGCTTGAAGGTGGAGCATGGCCAAATGTGGCTGTGGAGGTGTCTGAGGAAATGGTTAATCATAAATATTAATTAACAAAGCGCTGTATCATGAAAAGGGTCAAAGAATTTCAACAGCACAAATACTTACATGGTGGACGGGCCAAGCTGAATCCTGGGGATCTGAGTGGGGGAAAAAACACAAAAACAGATTGAGGGTTGACTCCTAACATGACTCACACTTGTGTTGACTTCTAACATGACTCACACTTGTGTTGACTCCTAACATGACTCACACTTGTGTTGACTCCTAACATGACTCACACTTGTGTTGACTCCTAACATGACTCACACTTGTGTTGACTCCTAACATGACTCACACTTGTGTTGACTCCTAACATGACTCACACTTGTGTTGACTCCTAACATGACTCACACTTTTGTTGACTCCTAACATGACTCACACTTGTGTTGACTCCTAACATGACTCACACTTGTCACTTAGGTAATCCTTACTGTACACCACTCAGTGCATTGAACATACAATTACATAATAAAAGTGCTTACTGTTGACGGTAATCCGTACTGTAGCGCTGCTGAATGGACGCTGAGGGGAAATAAAATAATGTTTTGTCAAAGTAGCCCTCAGATAAATCTGTTATTTCGTTAGTGTCATTTTTGTAGTTTTCTAATGTAACTGTATGGTCCATGTAATCAGTACAAATATGACTGTTATTGACGAAGAAATAGTTTGGTTATTTTATGGTAACTTGGGCTCGCGGGAGAACTTGGGGTAGCGCGAGAGAGAGGAGAGCGGGAGAGAGAGAGTTCGACAGGTTTTTGTTAACGGTGGTTTCGGTTTTTGTTCTTTGGACATTTTCGTGTTGCTGAATAATAACTTTGTTGGTGGACCGGAGTTGGATTTGGACATATATTTTCTCTTTGATCAAACGATTAATGTTTTATTAATGTGGATTGAGTTTTTCTTCTTTGACTTTTCATCCTCATGACGTGTTCGTGAGTATTGAGCAGTAAAGTTTTGGCTAAGCTAGCTATTTTCGTTTTACGAAAAAAGCTAAGCTGTGTGGACTATATGGACCCCAACACAGGTAACACAAGCGCTTGTGTAACTGATAACTAATATATATATATAAGTTCCTGGAATATGTAATATGTAAATATGTAAGGTGCAAATCTCTAGTTACCGTTCAGAGTGAATGTGAATTTAGAGAGCAGGATATACCATTAGTAATGGCATTACATACAATTACAACTGATTCAATATGCTGTTAAGTTTTAAAACAGTAAGAGTTGTTCAGTATTACAGTGGGTTACAGTGTAGACTTACTAGGCATGTGGTGTCTTCTGCACCTTAGACACATGCCGGTCAGCAGGATGACTGTCAGGAGGAACGCCCCACTCAACACCAATACATTAATCTCCACAGACATCTCCATACTGTCTGCAGGAAGAAAACGCAACATAAAACTCAAGTTAAATTCCTTACTAAGCAGGGTTCAATGACCTTAGTGTTTGACTTATTTTTTAGTCCAGCATTGTTTTTGGCATAGTTATCTTAAAACGTTAACCTCATAATAATTATGAACACGTCAATGCTAAGACCTCCATTATCTTGTCCTTCTATGTGCTGTGTATCTCTACATTATTCTTGTCCTTCTATGTGGTTTGTATCTCTCCATTTCACAATGTTTCTTCCTTGTCTCTCTCTTCTCCCCCACCATCCGTTCACAGCATTTAACTTCAGCTATCTATTAATATTTTGGAAATGTATTTCCTGTACAAATTATTTTTACTTTTAAGTATGCCACCACTCTCTTCTCTCGCAGTTTCGGTAGAACTATTATGTGAGGCGTCTGCAGATGTCCATACATAATACTCTCCACAAACAAGGACTAGTTTGAGATCTAATATGATTTCAATTTTCAATTAGAGCTGGTGTTTAAGATAGTTCCCTCTTAAACTTAAAATTGGGAGATTGATAGTTTCTGCTGTCTCTGAGTGATGGACTGACTGATTCAGTTAGGTGGTACAGTATCATTGGACTCAAGGACTTGAGAGAACCTGAGCTTGGACATGTGGACATTACGTTAGAAATCATTGTAATTCAGTCATAACATGTACTTTACTTTTACAACATTATAAAATTTGAAATAAATGCATAAACATGTAATTTAGTTGCTTCTAGTAAATATGAGCTGGCCTATACAGACAGTGCTGCCTCTGGAACGTAAACCACAGCAGCGTGGGTTTCTCTCCAGCCCACTGGTCTTACAGTTTAAAACTTTATTGCTCAATGTCTTTACACTTTAAGAACAACATTCACAAATATCCATATGAATCTCATAAAATGACAACAGAAGTTAATCAATCCACAGAGTTAGTTACCTGACAGACCATGTTTAATATCCCAACTGAAGGTCATGTCAACGATCACTCTTCTACTAGATGGTGTACGTCAGTCTGTGTTCAGATCCCCAGGCCAGCTCAGTCGTCAGCTATAACTCGGCATACATCATTTGGGGTTAATCAGAAGCATATCAAACCAGTCTGTCCTCACCCGTGTCTTCTGTTAATACAGTTTTTTAATCCACGCCCTGTTTTTATCCACATCTGTCTTCTTTTGATTTACTCACAGGAACCTTGACTGTTGCAGCTGGCTCTAGGTGCCTTCACCAATCCACATATCTCCCTGTACAACCTGTTTAATCTGTTCCTCCCTGTCGTCTTGGCTAGATGCACCTCAGCCTTTTTGTCGTTCTCATAACATTTTGTTTCAGTTTACTCCTTCCCACCACTACCGCTTTGACTCTATCATCTCTTTTCCCTTCTCTGTCTCACAAAGAGAAACCAGAAACACACAATGAATTATGAGAAGAGACACATTTACTTCAGTTCTTTTTACGCATCCTAAATAAATTATACATAAAAATTCTACTCTGAGAGGTTATCAGTATTTATGCTGAAGAAGTGGGCAACTAGATTCAGCTTTGGGCATTTTTGATAGACATGGCTGGAACATTATGTTAAAAAAAACAAAATTATAAGATAGTGGACAATTGACCACAACTAAGCTGAGGAAAATTATGATGTTGATAGATATTGGATTAAAAATAACATGATAGATGTTGATAGAGATTGGATTAAAAATCACATTGTCATAAAACATCTCATTTGTAACATATACATAAAATGGAAAATCCCAACCAGAACCGTCTAAGTCACATCTTTATCAGGATATTCATTGCTCCAGCTAATTATTTAGTGGAATATTTTTCCATCCTGTTAGATTTCCTTATGTGACAGACAAGCATCTAAATCATTGGTTGGGATGTGGCCCCCACCACAGATCTAACGTCTGTCAGGTCTCTGTGCTTGCCTAGTCCTGAAACCAACAAATGTCCTGAAACAAACACAAATGTCAGACAAACATTTGACTGCAGACATCTCCTGCAAAAGTGTGAAGATTAAATAGTGTGAATGCAGTGTTCAAGCAGCCGGTCTCTATCTCCCCTCCCACTTACAAACAGGAAACCACAGCAACGGAAAGAAGCCGAAAGCTCCTCTTTCTCCTGTCATTGAAAAGAGTCAGGTGGTGTGAAAATACAAAAATCATGTAATACAGGAATTCCACAGGACAGTAGATAGGTAGATAATATGAATAAAGGCTACACCAGAACTGGCAGCTGCCCGGTGTATTTGTGCAGCCAAGCAGACATCAACTATCTGCTTTAAAGCCAGGATTCAGACTTCGAGGCCGCAAGCTTCAAACGAGAGATGTATCACCTCTGCATCTGCAAAGGCACCAAGTGATAATCGTCTCACACACCGAGATCAACCTGTGAGTCATCATGTCAACGGTTCATACTCACTCTTTAATGTTTCAACAGGAAGTTACATCACAATCAGATGGCTTTTAACCAATATATACACTTCACTATCAAAAATAAGTCATGCTTTTTATGTATTATAACCGGTTATTAAAAGGGGTACAGACTTGCATCCGATAATTCAGTCTAGTGCACAACAGGATTATAGATCTTATCTTCTGGTAGCCGTAATCAGCAACTCTTTAAAGAAACAAGAAGCTAAACATCTCCATACGGGCACCTGACTGATGGGATCATTTCATAAAAACAACATAAAATAATTTGTAAAAGTAATATCTTCTGGACCACTGTGGGAGTTTCCCATCCAAGTTGTATGGCCTTGTGGGACAAATATAGTGTTATACAAATGCCAAACGGCTGGAAAAACAGAACAAGCTGAATTAGGCTTAGTTAGTAATGCAGAAACATATGTGCTTAGACACAGGCTATGGTCAGTTGAATACTTACTGTAGCAGTACTAAGTAACACTGAACAAGCATTTTATTTATATTCCTTGTGGACTTGTGAGGACACCACGTTGTTGTGGAGCTTACAGTCATAGAGGTGAGCTACAAAATGGCATCATGACCGCTTTTCTCAATGGTCACGACAGTTGAAATATTCTCAGTGCGGGTTAACCCCCAGATCAGTGACCCGGTTACATTTGGTAACGGGAAATTAAATCACCTCTGAAAAGAGTCCCTACAACGAACTTGGTAAAAGAAATATGCGTGTAACGCCAAAGTTGTGTTTGCACATTCTTGCGGAGGGGTGGATGTACACACTCACTGCCGTAGACAGCAGAAAGATGTCCTGTCCCCTTCAGCAGACTGAAGGTAAGGCTTACAGTAACGTGGCCCTCTGACTTCCTGTTTACTACATGTCCCATAAGCCACCACGTTCTGACACCAATGAGCACAGCAGATCAGTGCTAGTGGAATGCCTCGTCTGTGATCACAATAAAAACACAATAGGCTCTTGGTTCTGCAATGCTCCTTAGCAGATAAAAGCCACATTACCAACATTTTACAAATAATAAATAAAATGTGCAAGTCTCTTTATAAGGCATTGTCCAATCAGAGACCCTTGTTGTAAAAACCCTGCTGCATAATTAGCTGCTGAAACAGGGGCCTGTAACTGGGTGCAGTATCTTCCACAGGAACCGCCCACATTCCTCCTCAAATCAAAACACTGGAAACTGGCACCCTGGTGGACCGTCCGCTCTTGGGAACAACGATCGGCTCATCATCTGTCAGGGGGCGGGGAAATGGAGAACAGCACATTTAATCTGCAGTGTTTAAATAACAGAAACCCCATAATAATGGTCTAAACATATAAGAGGGCCAGCAGAACAGCTTCAACACACCAGTAGAGTTAGAGGGACATAATAAACACCAGAATATCAGGTTCCAAATGGGTTCAGATCTGATCATCATAGACAGCTATGGTGGATGATTGAGCTCATCTCAATTCTCATAAGCATTCAGTGATCACTCGTCCCCTCCGGATGAGGGCGTCAGCATGTGTAAGGGTGCTTAGTGACGTGTCCCAAATGGATGTGTGAAATGTCCAGAAAAACCAGGAGCCCCTCCCTTATGGGTATTCAGGTTCCCATCTTTATTAGTTATTGTTTCTCAGACTGTCACCAACCCAGATCATGTTTGAGAGTGAGTATAACTGATAACATTAAGTATATCAGCAAATACACCACATATTCCAATGAGGCAGCAGCTTATTCCACTGGAACACTCATGTCACTTTATAATTATCTCAGTGTCTGTATTCTACGCCGGTAGCATTCAGCTGTGAAGACACACTCGCTGTACGACAGTGTAAAATACAACTTGAGCTGATGCTTTCAGACCCGGTCGCACACTTGCAGCCTCTCACCAGAAGGGGCGTAGTTGGCGGCGCGCTGACGGTCCTGTTCAATGAAGAGGGCGGTGGCCAGGAAGAACGCCCCACCCACCACCCCCACAAAGGAGCACGTAAGAAGGGAGAGCTGCAGCGAGCGGAACTGCCACAGGTACGAGTCCTCCTGTCTCAGAGAGTCGGAGATCTGGAGAGGGGTTGGAGAACACAGGTAGAAGATCAAAAGATGCCCAGGAGATCTGAGGGAGGGGTTGGAGAAAACAGGTAGAAGATCAAAAGATGCCCAGGAGATCTGAGGGAGGGGTTGGAGAACACAGGTAGAAGATCAAAAGATGCCCAGGAGCCGGTTGGTATGTTTGTGTTCATCACAATGTGTTTATTAACTAGAACAACTCTTACCTTTCCTAATAAATAAGGGCTCCCAGCGTCTCCAAGCAGGTGAGAGATTACAATCTGGAACGCCTCAGCCGTGGAGCGACGAGTGGGGACAACCACGTACTAGATGGAGATAGAGAATTAGTGAGGACCACCACGTACTAGATGGAGATAGAGAATTAGTGAGGACCACCACGTACTAGATGGAGAATTAGTGAGGACCACCACGTACTAGATGGAGATAGAGAATTAGTGAGGACCACCACGTACTAGATGGAGATAGAGAATTAGTGAGGACCACCACGTACTAGATGGAGATAGAGAATTAGTGAGGACCACCACATACTAGATAGAGGATTAGTGAGAACCACCACGTACTAGATGGAGATAGAGGATTAGTGAGGACCACCACATACTAGATAGATAGACATAGAGAAAGAGAGAGAAGCCAAAACAGACCGACAGTAACAGATATATTCACTCACCAGTAGAATGTCAGCTACAATGGCCCAGTTCATAGAGAGGAAGGTCTCCCCCAGGAAGATAAACACCTGATCAAACAGGACCAGAAATCAGACCAAAATGCCAGAATTACTCCCACACACTGGAATCAACAGACAAAACACAGAATAATCTATGTTTGTGTGTGTTTGATAGAAAGACAGAGATTGTGTCAAGTACAAATATCTGTGAGCAATGGTTCCAGTCTCTGCTACTTGCACATTTTGTCACTACATTTGACTGTCAGAACTTTGTCTTCCTCAAAAAGATCAGATTTATCATAAGTGTGCAACATTTCTGAATTGTTACATAATACACTTTCGATGTTATCATAGAGAAACAGATTTATTTTTCCCATGGTGATGGGAACCGGCCTTTAAATACGGGGTGTGTGGGTGTTCCACTGGTCGTTTGGACTTACGTAGGTGGCGGTGGTGCTGACCTGAGCGAAGACGATGGCGAGGTAGAGGAAGGGGGCTGAGAGGAGGAGACCTATGGCACAGACCAGGGGGTCGGCCCTGGGTGTCCACGCCCTCAGCCTCCTGCTTAACTCCGCCCCACTGGACACGCCCAGAATCCCAGACACAACAGTGATAATACCAAAGTACAAGCTGAAACGAGGAAAACACAGAAACGTCAAATAAAGAAGATTAATATTTATGACATTTAAATTCAGAAAACATATTGTGACCCTTGATCTAGAACTGTGGTTTGGGATGTTCTAGCATCCAGTTTACTTCCTGATAGTACTAGATTTATTTGGGCTTACTCATAAAATCCTCAGAAAATCTATTAAGCTTCCAGTACACCTTATTTATCTAACACATCAGTCCATTTCTCTCAGGTACTGCTCTGGCATACTTAATCTTAATCATACTTAATCTTCGGCTCCGACAAGAGAGAGACGAACATGGGGAAGAGTTGCAATATTACTCAGGGACGTACAGATGGTGCCAAGTATGTTTTAATCTGTGTGTGACCTTCTGAAGTGGCCCCCCTCTGTGACAGTCCACATGCCTGCTGATGGACGTATGAATGAAAGTTCACACTTATAGGATGGGGGGGAACTCTGTGGGCTATACTCCACCCTCTGTGGGCTATACTCCACCCTCTGTGGGCTATACTCCACCCTCTGTGGGCTATACTCCACCCTCTGTGGGCTATTCTCCACCCTCTGTGGGCTATTCTCCACCCTCTGTGGGCTATACTCCACCCTCTGTGGGCTATACTCCACCCTCTGTGGGCTATACTCCACCCTCTGTGGGCTATACTCCACCCTCTGTGGGCTATACTCCACCCTCTGTGGGCTATACTCCACCCTCTGTGGGCTATACTCCACCCTCTGTGGGCTATACTCCACCCTCTGTGGGCTATACTCCACCCTCTGTGGGCTATACTCCACCCTCTGTGGGCTACTCCACCCTCTGTGGGCTATTCTCCACCCTCCACCCTCTGTGGGCTATACTCCACCCTCTGTGGGCTATTACTCCACCCTCTGTGGGCTATACTCCACCCTCTGTGGGCTATACTCCACCCTCTGTGGGCTATACTCCACCCTCTGTGGGCTATACTCCACCCTCTGTGGGCTATACTCCACCCTCTGTGGGCTATACTCCACCCTCTGTGGGCTATACTCCACCCTCTGTGGGCTATACTCCACCCTCTGTGGGCTATACTCCACCCTCTGTGGGCTATACTCCACCCTCTGTGGGCTATACTCCACCCTCTGTGGGCTATACTCCACCCTCTGTGGGCTATACTCCACCCTCTGTGGGCTATACTCCACCCTCTGTGGGCTATACTCCACCCTCTGTGGGCTATACTCCACCCTCTGTGGGCTATACTCCACCCTCTGTGGGCTATACTCCACCCTCTGTGGGCTATACTCCACCCTCTGTGGGCTATACTCCACCCTCTGTGGGCTATACTCCACCCTCTGTGGGCTATACTCCACCCTCTGTGGGCTATACTCCACCCTCTCTAAGGGTAGTTTGGACAGTCAATCTGAATTTATTGACCCGCTGGTTATCTGAACATGCAAACACATCAATAAGACCATGTACTCTTGTAACCTTATAAGGTCATGTACTCTTATAACCTTATAAGGTCATGTACTCTTATAACCTTATACGGTCATGTACTCTTGTAACCTTATAAGGTCATGTACTCTTATAACCTTATAAGGTCATGTACTCTTATAACCTTATACGGTCATGTACTCTTATAACCTTATACGGTCATGTACTCTTATAACCTTATACGGTCATGTACTCTTATAACCTTCACCCGACACAGGCAGACGAAGTCTGGCCACACCTCAGAGTCCCGTTCATCTCAAGGTTTTATCCTGGACTCCCAAATATGTGTTGGTTTGTGATGTTGTCATGTTGTGTTTGTTGTTGTTCTGTTGGTGTGTGTGTGATGTTGGTGTGTGTGTGTTACCTATCGGAGGTGTCACAGGGGCCATCCACACAGGGGGGCCTCTCACCGGTGAAGACAGACGCTCTGAATAGGAAGGCAGGGGCCCAGAGTGCC
The DNA here is from genome assembly GCA_029465975.1 of Dallia pectoralis. Taxonomy (NCBI): domain Eukaryota; kingdom Metazoa; phylum Chordata; class Actinopteri; order Esociformes; family Umbridae; genus Dallia; species Dallia pectoralis. Next base: position 12,404,306 of record CM055756.1, on the reverse strand, counting down.
AAGGACCCGGTGACAAAGGCCACAGCCGTGAAGCCAAGTGTAGATAACATGAAGCTGCAGCTGTGTGTACACACACACACACACACACACACACAGGGTTAATAACATTATTATAGGACCATAAGAGAGAGACATTGATTCAAATTACAGGCTAGAGAGATCAATGCAGTTATACAGCAAACATTAGTATCATTTCAACTCAGTTAAAACCAGAGCACCTGTTAGTAAAATAGTTGCAGGCATTGTAAAGAATGATAGAGTATGTTTATAAGTCTGGAGTGAAGGACATACTTTCTCCCAAGGGCCTTCATGTCAACCAGCCAGCTGGTTCTGGGGAGAGTGTGCTCTGGACGGGCCTCTATGGCACCTCTCTTGGGCTCCTTCACTACAAACAGCAGCAGCAACACCGCAATCACACCCAGAACAGGAGTCACCTGGAGACAAGAGTCAATTAGCAATCACACCCAGAACAGGAGTCACCTGGAGACAAGAGTCAATTAGCAATCACACCCAGAACAGGAGTCACCTGGAGACAAGAGTCAATTAGCAATCACACCCAGAACAGGAGTCACCTGGAGACAAGAGTCAATTAGCAATCACACCCAGAACAGGAATCACCTGGAGTCATTTAACGGTGTCTGGTAGTGACAGCACCAGTGTCCAGAGAAATAAACCATCTAATATTAGCACATATACATTTTTCCTTTGAGGCGACAATTGCAATGTGACGGTGGTAATAAATACATGTGATAACGAAGAGCTCCGTCAACTCACCCTCAGGGCCCAATGCCAGTCCCCTGCCACATCGTCAACCTTTGACCCCACAATGTAGCCCAGACCACTGAGGAAGAACAACAGCAAATACGAGTCAAACATCTCCAACACAAAACACACATGAAGAATCTCTCTTCCCGTTCAAGGACCAGAATGCAACATGTTGTTACACCCTAAATGCTGTGTGTACTACCCCACCTTCCTACTGGAATTGCAAAATAGAAGATGGAGAGCATCCTCGTCCTCTCCCCCTTGACGTACAGGTCAGCGATGATTGTGGGGGCGATGGTGGAGTAGCTGGCCTCCCCAACACCAACCAGGCCACGCGTTAACAACAGAAGCCAGAAACACTGGTAGAGGGAGGAAGTTAATAAAGAACCAGCCCAGGTTGAAGGAGAACAACTGTTAAAGTTAAATGGGAAAATAGATGAACGGGACGATTGTGGAGGTTGACCCACACCCACACCCCCACACACCCACACCCCCCACACCCCCACACACACCCACACCACACACACACACACACACACACACACACACACACACACACACACACACACACACACACACACACACACACACACACACACACACACACGTCACTCACGTTTTTTGGTGTGAACGAGCTGGCAAGCGTCACCACAGACCAGAAGGCAATACCCCCGCACATGATCAGCTTCCTGTTGTGCCGGTCACCCAGGTAACCAAAGACTGGAGCCAGGAACATGTAGCTGCAGATGAAGACCGTTTGGAGTAACCCGGAATTCCCATCATCTATTCCAAAGTACTGCTCGATGTCCGGGAGAACACCTGATCACCACATGAAGAATACGCAACATGTGTCAAATAGCTGGTCATTCCTTCTTTCAGGAGAGATATTGAGCTGTTTTTGTGCATCGTTTAAAAAAACCTGGGAGCAAAAACAAAAAACACAGCGTGTCCTAATTGAACCCATGCCGACCCACTAAGGACAGTGGTACAGTCCACCAGCGTGTCCTAATTGAACCCATGCCGACCCAGTAAGGACAGTGGTAGTCCACCAGCGTGTCCTAATTGAACCCATGCCGACCCACTAAGGACAGTGGTACAGTCTTAACCACATTATAGGATAATCTAATATGCTTTTCTAGGAGAATGCTGCCATAGAAAACAGAACCTTGCTTGTTATGTGCGTGATATTCAATTAATCTCATAAGACTCTATTACAGAGAATAGATATATCACACTTATAATAAACAGTAGTTTCTCATTTACTGGATAGATCACACTTATAATAAACAGTAGATATCCGGAGCACCGGTACCGTACCAGCCACGGTGAACCTGTCCATGTAGTTGAGCAGGTTGATAAAACACAGGACGCCGACGGTGACAAATGCTCTGGTCCTGGACACACCACTGGCAGGCTCCTCCTCGTCCTCCTGCTGCCTGTGCCCCCCTCTGGGCTCATCAGGACCCTCTGCCTCACTCTCATCAGAGAAGAAGGGCGAGGTGTCTGAGGCTGGGTCAGCCAGAGACATGGCAGCTGCTGGAGGGAAGAAACTCCACCGTGAGAAGGCATGTGAGACGAGACATGTGAGGTGAAAGTGTATTACTGTGGCCAGGTTATTTACTGACTGAACACAAACATAAGGAGAAGTGAAACAGTCTGGTAGAAACAGTCACATTAACAGTGCCACACAAAGTTTCAAGAGTGTGTTTGGAAAAACCAAAGTGGAAGTGCGGCAGTCTGTTAAGAGGTCATATGTCTGAGAAACACGAGTCCTGATTTGAATGTGTCATCACATATTTAAGGAAAGCATATAACCCAAACCCTTCCTGGTTGAACATTGTCTCACATCTGTTGGTGCTGTGGAGGAGTATGGAGGCAAGGTCAAACCCCTACTCATGAATTCAAGGTCAAAACCCAAACATGGATTTACTTCCTGTAACATGCCGCCCAAATACAAGGCTGATCCGCTGGACAACATGGAGGATGTTACAATTGGTTTGTTGTCCAGCTGTCTACTTTCAGCAGAAACTCTCCACACACTGCCACACAAATGCTCTAAATACATAAAATATTGAGACCACTACATACTATTGCCACAACATGGCACAACTATACTCTCTACACGCTGGGGTAATTAATATTAATTGGCACCTACCTAGTTTAAGGGACAGATTTCATACAGGATAAGGGTGGCTTCCCATAAGACCAGTTTGGCAATTAGTTTGACATTGGTTTTCAATGTCCTAATTATTTAAGTGTGCTTAAATCAAAAGCGACTGACAAGTCAAATCACAGACATATTGACCAACACACTAAGCTATGCTCTAACCCGAAATAGCCCTTAACTGGGATCAAACCAGTGTGTTTCACCTATAGAACCGTGGTTAAACAGAACATCGGTGTCTGATCGATACTGGTGAACCTTAAACTTCTGCAATATGGACAAATAAGGTCGGGTAACATTTGAGAGTTTAACGGTAGTTTGCAGAAACAGACCTACAAGATAACGCTATAGTGAGACATATGTGTTCGGTGATTAGATAGGATATCTGTCATGTAATCATTCAGCAGAGTTAAACCAGGGACATTAAACACCAACCAATCACATGTTCATTACTAATTGACTATAGACGCTTCAGATCTGTAGTGTTTATTAGTATTGGGTTGAGTGGTTTCCCATGACAGTAAATCACCCGACACAACCGGGTGATATAAAACCAGGGTTCAGTATCTGTATTAAAGTATCATAACACCAGTAACACATTTATAAACATAACTAAATCATCTATACTTGCTACCATCAATACATTACTAAATGTCGACTACAGTACACAGAGTCTGCTACTTTATCTTGTTTACCTCGTTAGGTTGACGGTTGTTGGTCAACACAATGAGTCGGGATTGATGAGTCCTCGGGAGTTTCCGTCCCAGTTCCTGGTCCTTGTATTATGGATTCAGATATGCGGTTACGCTTTATGTCAAATGGACCACAGCCGTCCACATGTCCATTTATTATCTTATGAAACTAATCAAAACAGGGTAAACCGTGGTATGTTTCTGTCGCAACCAGGTAATTATTTATTCATCTCCGCGCAGCCATGTTGAATATCCTAACTCCGCCCCCTCCTCACATGACTACAGTAAGACCGCCCCCACCGGAAATACAGGACGACACGCCGAAAGTGAAAAGTTTTTATACCATTTGCGAAAAAAACTTGAAAGTATATTACATCTGGAGTCTGAATACGATTCCTTAGATGACTGGCCATTACAACACCACATACCTTCATTAAAAAATATATATTAATGTCTCACTGCATCAACACACACCAATCATTTCTGAAAGTGGTTTAGAAATCCAATCTGATATTTGGAGGGATCTCGGAGGCCGTTATGCTCTCTAGACCGTCTCTGCTGATACAAGTTCTGATACCACCAATAAATACATAGCAAAGATTTTTTGAAGAGCAACCAATACATGTAAATAAGTAAGTAATAAATCAATACATCTTGTAAAATTTCAATAAGCGGGAACACATGGCAATAATAATTCGGCTCATAATATCTGGAAAGTAAATGAAATCGAGATCATTCCCAAATTATGACCGTGACTATGAGACTGGCCTTGGCAAATAAGATTTCACCAGCTGTCTACACATGATCACCAGGGCTTTAAATACATAGAAACTTTTATTCAAAAACACATGAATATCATATAAACATACAATTCTGATCAACCTGAATGAGACAAAGTGCAAAATTCCCAATGACTGCCATTAACAAATGCAAACAATTCCAATAGTTGTTTCACTACATTTTGAACTGCCTGTGTGTTCAGACCCACACCTCAATGACGTCGCCATCTTCCATGTCCAGTTGGGAGGGTGTCTGGCTGTTTGTTATCCTCGATCCGTCAAACTGGAACCGCACTTTGCGTCTGGTCTCCACAGGCAGACTCGACAGATACTGGGAAAGGATGGAGCCCATGGGGGCATCCTGGGAAAAAAGGAGCAACAGGAGAGATTGACACAAACGAAAGACAGGACAGACACGAGGAAATGAGGATTAACTGTTATTTTTTATACTTTATGAAGAAAAGGCAAGTTTAAAACTGTCAGAGATTCATACAAACCCGCCATACAAATTAATGCATACGTTATTTAATCACTTTAAATTCTGTGAAGATAAAGTGAAAGCATACTTGTCAGGAGGTTTCTCTGATTGCAGATATTCACACATTCCAAGTTAATTCGAATATTAGATAAAGAGCAACTGAATAAATAAAGCACTGCATGTTTTAATGTATTGAACCCTGAAGCTGCACCTTGAATTACCGAGCATACAAAGCTGTCTTCAATGGAGCACTGTGTAGAATACTTCCTCAACACAACACAACACTCTTTCTCGTCCATTTAAACAATTGAGTTAACCCATAATTCACACCTGTTAAAGGTTCGAACCATTATACTCACTTTGTGTATAGAGTATTCCCGCATCAAGCCTTTTTCCTTGCCCTGCAGCCGTACAGTTAGCTTGCCAGCGCTTTCCTCCGGCTCATCCGCTGCTATGACGACGCAGTCTGGTGGGAGGGGAAACGGAAGAGGGTTTTTCTCAAATTATGAAACAGTGCTACACAAAGTGAGATAAAACTGTCCCCATGATAAAATGGAGACATCCAAGTCTGCATTTGTGCTTTGATCACTCAGATTAGCGCTGAAAAAAACCCAACCGGAATAGTTAATGGGATTGATTGAAATAATGAAGCTTTCTGTAGAAACACTGCCCAAGAGTTCTCACCTATGATGTCAGCAATGCCCAAGCCCAGCTGATTGGCTGTGGAGTGGACAGGAAGCTCCATATCTCTCCTCAGCAGCAGGATACGTGAAGGAGGGACTTTAAGCTTGACTGACAGCTCCTCCACAGCTTGTCTTAGGGGCGCTGTCTGAAGATGTAAAGCCTTAAGTTAGGAACTGGAAACTGGGATCGAACACGATGACGAGTCACCTAGTCGGACTTGCCAGCATTTTGTGACAACAAAAAGGAGAATTTTACCAATACAGGATTTTGCAAAAAAGACCCTTATGGCATTACATCACCCATGGTCAAAAGTTATCTGTCCCAGCTGTTGGTCACTCCAGAGCCTCTTGGTTCTTGTTATTAATATGAAATGGCCATCAATTTAACTGCAAGCTTAATTTAATTTCCTGATCACATGTCACGTGTGTCGAATAGAAAAGCCCATTTTAGGTCCCAACTGAAAAAAACTATATTGATTCGGGGATTGCATTTACTTTGATTCCAGAAAACTGTCCATAACAGATTAAAACTGACCTGGGGTCACCCGCACATTTACCAGCAATAACATCACAATCAATGGTGTTCTTCCTAATTCTTACAGATAGCATAGAAATCTTGTGGAGGTCTGTCCGGCAGCGAAACTTGAGTGAGATCTCTCTACTTGTTAAGGGACTGTGGGCTTGGACCGGGTCAGGGGGCTGGACTGGGTCAGGGGGCTGGCTCCTGGATTGGGAGTTTGGGGACATCAGGATGATGTCATCATCATCATATGCGCTAAGAGGTGGCGAGACACATTGGACGCGCCCTGACCTCCCATGAGCCTCGGGAGATAGGAGAGAGCCAACCGCCTTCAGCTTCCTGTTGATCTCTCTGAGAGGTAGAACGATTGAGAGAGAGAATGTGAGTTATGTTACAACTGCATTAATGAAAGAATAGCATTTCTGTATCAGATGGTCAAAATGTCAACTCACAGAATCTTTCGGTTAGCTCGTTTAGATATTTTAGTGACAGGATTGTCTGGAAACGGTGGTGGAGAGGGAGAGTGGAGGTCTAACCTATGAGAGTATATAGGAGGGAAAAAGGTTACTCCTTTACCTCTTACTTACACAAAAAGTTGGTTTATACAAGGTCATAAAATATTGGAAAATCAGCACACCCAAACAGGTTCCTAGACAGCTACTGTCAGCTGCAACCTGGTTCCTGGAGTTATTCCCGTGTAGGATTTGGGTCTAATCTTTAGTATTAGAGTTCAGTTGACCACCAAAAGCATATACGGTTAACACCAGAAAGGTTGGAGCCTTTTTGTACATTAAGCTATTTTGTTACTGCCACCTCCTGGTAGCTTGAGGCAGTACACCAACATGCTCCTGAGCCAGCTGAGTGAGTACGAATAGAACAGTGTGCAACATCATTATATGATTCTAATGAATCAATCATTTTCCATAAATCACTTACAGTTCTTTGTCCTCTGGCTTCGACTCCTCCTCAGAGTCACTTGAACAGATTCTAATTGGCTCCTTCTTTGAGGGTGGAGAATTGGACCACAAGCTGACCTCCGCTGTGTCGTCACCTGCGTGGAGAAATTGAACTCCATGTTTTAGGAATTTATGTAATTAGTATGAGATAAAAACCCTGTTATAGCACCCAACGTCTATCTGTAGTTTATACCTGTATCAACATCACACCTGAAGACTGTTGGATTCAACTGCAAGCAGCTGTTCACCTGGGAACATACAAGTGCAAATTGACAGGTATTTTGTAATTAAACAGGTTTGACTAAGAGTAGCAAAATTACTTCAGTAAAGCAAGGAAAAAAGTTGCATGTTTTTGTGCTATATTCCAACGGAACCACACATGTATGGAACTGGATGGATTTATATATGCTGATACAAAGAATCAAGGATTAAAAAACAGCACAAATAAAGAATTGAAAACGGTCAAGACTATACCTTGTTGGAGTAAATGGGCACTGTGGTAATAGATGAAGGATCAATGATACGACGGCGTTTGAGTCGAGGCTTCACCGGGGTCGTCGGGTCCAAGTCGCTGTCACTGTCAGAAATCTGCCACGTGGGACAACAGAGACACAGGCTTATACTCCATCATTTACAGCTTCTGAATAAAAAATTAGTGGAGCGAACCTAATATGTCTTTGAGACCTACACCTACATAAACCTACTCAAATGTTTCCTGATTCGGGGAAAAAAACAGTAGGTGTATTGATTATCTCAGATATAATCTGAACCCACCATCAGTGGAATTGAATCAGTCCTCCAGATCATCAAACGTTTAGAAAACCACACTTCCCTAAGTGCTTCTCCACTCCGGGCTTTAACTACCGCCGACAATTGATAATTGCATGACAAGTTGACTCAGCTGGGCTTAGTTGGAGTAAAAATTTAACTATGTCCTGTTGAGATACTCCAGGTTACAGGAGTAGGGACCACTGCCCCCTTAAAGACTACAAGCTCCTATGAAACGTGATCAACCCGTTTTATAATAAATGAAACTGACCAGGTATTGATTGTTGGACAAATAATGTCCTAAGATATTATTTAAATGTTATAATGCTTAATTGAGACCGACGTCAGTCAGCATTCAGCTACACTCATAAAGTTACTTGTTTAGACTGTGACTGTTATTATGGCTACTGCAGCTCTACAGGAGCTACCTATCGGTCATTGTGATAAGTCTAGGTAATTACACACCTGGACACGCATTTATTCTTAATTGATATGCAGTAGGTTAGCTACGATATATATATATATATTTATTTCAGGCCATACAGTAGCTAACTTATGCATGCTAGCTATTAAGCTAACACAACCACTACGGATACAGATATTAAGTGAATACTAAACACTAGTTTACATAGTTATATACAAGCTCGACTGCATTTCATCACTAGATAATAGATCATATATATATATATATCTCTAACCACAGATGACTTTATATCTAGATGTCCCGGGCTAAACTTACCACCACCGCAGCCATCATGTTTCGCTCCTGATTTCACAACCAATCACATCGACGTCTGCCATGTCTGGAGGCGGGGCCTCCATTCTGCACCAATCATCTCTGGGAAGGAGGTTATATTTAAACTCATGAGGTTGTGGGGAGAAACTTAACTTGGTCCGTGACAGTTTAAACCGGACTAAATATGCGCGAATACTGGAATATGCCGCTTACTTATGGGATTCAATAATAACAACGGAAATATAGACACTTGTACTTTGCAGTATAGTTTACTTGAATTACTATAAAGAAAAAAATCCTACTCCGTTTTATCCATTTTTTTTGGCATATACATTTATTCTCAGTCATCGTCCGTAGTCGATATTAAAATTTGTAACATAAAAACAAAAAACATGCAGCATAACCCAGTCCCCATGATTGGGTTGACAGGCATAATTAAACGAATAAACACAACAGAGCACAAAAAGTCCTGTCTCAAAACTATCAGATATTCACAGATATGCCATAACAACATCAACACAGCCCCAAAGATGGACTGAACAACCCTGATATCTGTCCAAACTGGCGGTCCATACATGTGGCAGGTATTTGGAATCCAGTGTGTGTGTGGGGGATTGTCTTTCAGTGTCTTATTGTGTGTCTGACAATGAGATACGGTATCGTCACTGTCCCCTTCTCCGGACTACTTCTTTTTATTTTCTTTGCAGGCCACTACATATCTCTGGGCCACGTTCAGGGGCGGCGAATAGCCATCTGCATACGACGTATCTTCAAACAGCACTGAGTAGTCGTCCTGCGGCTGAGAAGGCAGAGCAGGGTGGTTAGTGAGGAAAACAGATCAATGTAAAGCACATGGTGGGCAAATTACAGCCAGATCGGGCCATGCTAGATTTAAATAACTGTCCTTTTAAAGAATAATTGTGCCTTGGAATATCTTACCCGATGTGGGGGTGTGTGGATGAGGGCTCTGTAGAAGCAGGTGGTCTGGGGGTACAGGGCCAGAACCAGCTGGTCTTTACTGAACAGGGCCTCTGGATCCGTTTCTGGGTTGGCCTTCCACTGGGGCAGAGGGATGATCCGTCGCCTGCTCAGGGTGTGTCTCCTGGAAGAGGATGGAATAAAAGGAGAAAGAGAAAGAGTAAGATTAGACAATAGTCATTATGATCAGGGCATACAGTTGTTTGACAGGAAGGGGGACTGTTGTCAAAGATAGATCTTAGGATTTATTCAGAGTGTACATGGTAGGAAGATAATCCTTGAAAATGAAGACAGTGACTCACTCTTTTCCTTCCTCGTCAATGTCATCCACTTCATACCTGAAACACAAAGCAAATTTAAATGATTGGTTGTAGCTCAAAGAGATTTTAAAGTTATCTGCTTTATGCTTCAAAGCTGTCAACTAACAGAAAGTTGTCCTTTCTGTAAAAAAGAATGTAAATAAAATAGTAAATAAAATGGTTAGAATAGCAAATAGAAATTAATACAAAGAATATGCACAATATAAATACCACTTAAAAGTATTACAAATAAACACCTAACGTTGGCCCTGATTGGCTAACAGCAGTTGTTGTCAGAATCGGATTGGTTAATAGTTACTTGTTGGTGGAGTGGCTGTAGCTGACCACCTCAGCCAGGATCCACTGTTCATCTCCATCCACAGCCTTGACCCGGGCCGCCACCTTGTCCCCCTGTTTGGCTACGTAGTCACTGCTGGCTGGCATCGCCCCACACAGGGGAGGGGGACTAGAAGAGAAGAGGGGCCCTGCATATCTCAATATCACCTAACACAGTAAGAATGGGAGGGGGACTAGAAGAGAAGAGAGGCCCTGCATATCTCAATATCACCTAACACAGTAAGAATGGGAGGGGGACTAGAAGAGAAGAGAGGCCCTGCATATCTCAATATCACCTAACACAGTAAGAATGGGAGGGGGGGGACTAGAAGAGAATGGTTTGTGGGCCCAGGAGGAAGACTGACTTATCATCTGGCCTTACGATCCACAGTGGGAACATCATGGAACCCCTACCTGTCTCCTGGCTTGCCGATCCACAGTGGGAACAAGATGGAACCCCTACCTGTCTCCTGGCTTGCCGATCCACAGTGGGAGTGTCATGGCTGACTGCTGGAGTAACGTCATCAGCACCCCTCTTCTCATGGTCTTCCGTGGGGGGTCGTTGTCACTGTAGGTCCCTGCCATCTTAGCCGCTGGGGGGAGGCAAGAGTGACGTGTAGGTAAAATATAGTAACTTCCAGGCCAACATCTGATTTCAGGACTGTTCCAGGGAAAGGGTCAATTTAAATTACAGTCGATGTTGGAAGACATTCCAATTCTGTTCTATGCCTATCATTGAGGATTAAAATTTAACTAAGTTCACTTCTTCAATAAACTGAAATTTAAACTGACCTCAATTCGGATAGCTTCTCATTTACTATCCTTAATAAACAGGAGGCATGCAGGTACATTTACCTAATTTATCAGAAAACTCAAATCCAAGGGCATAACAACATTCTTCGCTTTCAGGGTCTGGGATTTGAACCAACAAACATCTACCGCCTCAGGTTGTCACAATGAAAATGCATTTATATATCAGTACTCTCTATTTACCTATTCGCCTCTCCTCCAATAAGGATTTGATCTCTGCAATTTTGCTTAGGGCATAACGAAGAACACTGTGGAGAATAAAGAGTGCAGAACTGTATGTAACAATATGGTGATAAAGACACGTGTACAAAAAAGGTAAACCAGGCAACACATCTAATCACTGATCAACAATTGGACAGGATGACACAGAATGTCTGACCCCAAACCCAATGATATCAGGAGAAGGGTCATATGTGTCTGACCCCAAACCCAATGATATCAGGAGGAGGGTCATATGTGTCTGACCCCAAACCCAATGATATCAGGAGGAGGGTCATATGTGTCTGACCCCAAACCCAATGATATCAGGAGGAGGGTCATATGTGTCCGACCCCAAACCCAATGATATCAGGAGGAGGGTCATATGTGTCCGACCCCAAACCCAATGATATCAGGAGAAGGGTCATATGTGTCTGACCCCAAACCCAATGATATCAGGAGGAGGGTCATATGTGTCTGACCCCAAACCCAATGATATCAGGAGGAGGGTCATATGTGTCCGACCCCAAACCCAATGATATCAGGAGGAGGGTCATATGTGTCTGACCCCAAACCCAATGATATCAGGAGGAGGGTCATATGTGTCTGACCCCAAACCCAATGATATCAGGAGGAGGGTCATATGTGTCTGACCCCAAACCCAATGATATCAGGAGGAGGGTCATATGTGTCTGACCCCAAACCCAATGATATCAGGAGGAGGGTCATATGTGTCTGACCCCAAACCCAATGATATCAGGAGGAGGGTCATATGTGTCTGACCCCAAACCCAATGATATCAGGAGGAGGGTCATATGTGTCTGACCCCAAACCCAATGATATCAGGAGGAGGGTCATATGTGTCTGACCCCAAACCCAATGATATCAGGAGGAGGGTCATATGTGTCCGACCCCAAACCCAATGATATCAGGAGGAGGGTCATATGTGTCTGACCCCAAACCCAATGATATCAGGAGGAGGGTCATATGTGTCTGACCCCAAACCCAATGATATCTGACCCCAAACCCAATGATATCAGGAGGAGGGTCATATGTGTCCGACCCCAAACCCAATGATATCAGGAGGAGGGTCATATGTGTCCGACCCCAAACCCAATGATATCAGGAGGAGGGTCATATGTGTCTGACCCCAAACCCAATGATATCAGGAGGAGGGTCATATGTGTCTGACCCCAAACCCAATGATATCAGGAGGAGGAGGGTCATATGTGTCTGACCCCAAACCCAATGATATCAGGAGGAGGGTCATATGTGTCCGACCCCAAAACCAATGATATCAGGAGGAGGGTCATATGTGTCCGACCCCAAACCCAATGATATCAGGAGGAGGGTCATATGTGTCTGACCCCAAACCCAATGATATCAGGAGGAGGGTCATATGTGTCTGACCCCAAACCCAATGATATCAGGAGGAGGGTCATATGTGTCCGACCCCAAACCCAATGATATCAGGAGGAGGGTCATATGTGTCTGACCCCAAACCCAATGATATCAGGAGGAGGGTCATATGTGGAGGCTACCGACCTGCACTCTGCCTCAGCGTCCGCCTTGGCTGTGGTGTACAGGCCCCTCAGCTTAGTCCGGTAATACGGTGAAGCTGGGGACACGGGGACCACAACATCAGGTTTGGAAGTTAGGTTAAATCTCTATATATAGTTGTGTTTGGGGATAGGTTTAAGGCTTAAATTAGTTCAGCTTTAGTGATTGGGAGGATTTGATTATGAATGGCATTAATATATTGGATTTCCACAAGGATGTTGAAATGTTAAGTGTGTGTGTGACAAACAAATCATCTGAAAGTATTAGAGGATGATTGAATGTTATGAAGAGATAATGTTAGTGTTTAAAAACAAAAGGTGTTGAGTAAACGCTAGCTGGATGATTAAATGTTATTAAGAGATAATGTTAGTGTTTAGGAACAAACAGTGTTGAGTAAACGCTAGCTGGATGATTAAATGTTATTAAGAGATAATGTTATTGTTTAGGAACAAACAGTGTTGAGTAAACGCTAGCTGGATGATTTAATGTTATTAAGAGATAATGTTAGTGTTTAGGAACAGACAGGGATGAGTCAAAGTAAGATGGAGGCACACTTTTGTTCTCAGTCTGCATTCTTTCATGGGTTTTCTGGATATTGAGCAGGTTGTGTTCACTCCGCGACCGTTCCTCCTAAAAATACGGAAAAAGGAAGGAAAATGATATTTCCAAAGTGCTGTTGTCAAAACTTTTTTGCTAAATATAAATACCAAAATGTGGCGACAACATTTGAATATAACACAGTGACTGATGTATTGACAGTAAACGGGATACAGTCCAGTGAATCAATGTCCAACCTGACCCTTCTATCATTTAGCCACCTAGTCATCCCCAATAAATCATGTATTGTCCCCTATAACTACAGTTGTATGTATTATTACAGTTATGAATGTTTATGAGGTTTGAGCCCTGAATGCTTCTCACTGGGACTGTGACATTTCTTCATAATTAACACATTGGTAATATTTAGGACGCTAACAGAAGACTGCTTTAAATTTTAATCCATACCTTTAATCCATACCTTCACAGAGTCACTTTGAGATGCACCTGATGACAACAACACCTATTGGTTTTCACAGCTGGTTGAGTGACTCACCTGGGTTTGTTTGATGAGTTGATGGAGCTCTGTTAAAAGCTCGGCGATTTTGGTGTCTGCCGACATGATTTTACCTGTGGTGACGAAATATGTTTAAAATAATCACCAATTTACATTAATTCCACTGTAATGTAAGCAGCAGCATGGTTAACGTGTCTTAAATGGAGCAACAGATGAATGCTAAAATACATAGCGACCCTGCTCACGTTTGGTTGGTCAATTATTTTATATGTAATACCAATAAGTTTTAGCAGGAGTCCATGATAAAGTGGACCGAACAAATTTGACAAGAACTTGGCTACCAAAGACTAGCGAGGTGCCTACTAGCCAGCCCTGGTCCAGTAGCTAGATAGCATTTAGCTAGAGCACTTCTATGATGGTTTAAACGGGACCTTTTATCCTATCAACATTCAAACATAGGTTTTGCGGGAGGTGTACTTTTGTAAATGCCTAAATTGTAAACTCTTGTTTTTCAATCTATAAAATATGACTCATGTCCTACCTTTAAAATTGTGTGTAACTTAGCTTGTTAGCTTTCAATCGAGTTTAAGGCCTACTACGGATATTCAGAAGGGACAAACATAGTACGAACCTCTAACGTTTGATATCACAAACGCTTTTTTCAATATCGTGTGACTCAGCCGAAGACGGTATTATACAAGAAAAAAGCCTAGTTCAGTGACTGGGAGAGGCAGTGCGTCTTAAAGAGCAGCAACTTTAGTATTTAAATCGTATTTGCAGGGTATATGTCTTGTTTTACTGCTGTATGTGGTTTCAGACATCAAGCGGTGCACGGCTCATTCTCAGTAGTGTTAGGTATTCTGTACGTATTGGAGGTGAGGGGAATTCAACCTAGAGGAGACGACAACTCAAGTTCCTGATGAGATAAACAGTGCAGAAGTGAATCCCTGTTATCTCGTGTGTCCCCGGGGAAATCATGAACAATGTTGCACACATGTACTATTGAAATGATGACACCGTACTACTTTTAATTAGTTAATTATGTCATTGTTAGTGTTTTATTTATGGGTAGAACATCGTTTCCGTCCACCGTAATCAGCTTGCTTTTCCAGACATTTCGACTTCGTAGCTGTTGCTAGGGACATTTTTAGATGGGTCGGATTTTTGTAAGAAATGACCATCAGGGAATTTTCCTAACCGCGGTGTATCAACTTGTTGATGAACAAGGGGTATTGCAATTATGTCATGATTGCACCTGGCTAGTTATGAAACTAAACTGGACTTTTTTTTAAGGGACAACATCACATCCATGTAGTTAGCTTTTAGTTATTTTTTTGTGGTCAGCACTCATATATAATAGCATAAGTATGTGTAATGATTTAGAAGTGACATTGTAACCACTATGTAAAAAATAATGTACACATTAAATAATTACTTGACAATGTTTGTATTTGAGTTCTGATTGCTCAATACACTTTTTGTTGATGCATTAATTAGAATCAGGTTCATTTGCCAAGTTTGTTTACACACACAATGATTCATTCTGACCACTTGCTGCATCATTTAAGATGCACACAAAACACACAACACGAACAGTCAAGAGACCCTGTCTAGTAGACATGTACTGGGTAATATAGAATATGGAATATGTATCTGAATAGTGCGTGTCTAGTAGGCATATGTACTGGGTAAATATAGAATATGTAATATGTATCTGAATAGTGCCTGTCTAGTAGGCATATGTACTGGGTAAATATAGAATAATATGTATCTGAATTGTGCAAAGGAGCAGTGTCTAGATGTGTGAGCAGATTGCAGAAAAATAGAGTAATGACCAGGTTCAAGTGACAAATTGTGCAAACGAGCACGATAAATAAATACTGTTTATTTATTTTGAAACTTAAATACCCAAAGGGTGTTTCTTGGTGGAAATTTTTTATTTTAGTTTTTCTCTTGTTTGATATGTTTTCCTTTCTGGGTATGGGTTCCCAGATCAGATTTTAACTCATCGCCCTCTATTGACCCCAAGTAACATTGTAGTCCTCCCATTTTTACAACTGCTTGATTGAACGAGGTTCAGGAAGTATGAACTTAAAAAAACATTTCTATTCACACATTATTAACAAATTCAGCCACAAAAACACTGCAGCATGCCCAGTCTTTATGTTGGTGTGCTTCTTGTCACACACTGTTTGTTCAGTTATGCGACATTCGGTCACTGAGAATAAACCAACTGGTATCTTTTTTGTTCCCACTGCAATCTGTCAGATTATTTCGGTACAGCCGTAGTAATAACAGCAAGCATGTATCTGACCAACAGAGTTTAGGAATTACCCAACTATACACCACTAGTGAGTAAATGTAAACATTACATTAAACAAAAGGGAATAGAAATACCATTAAAAGCTACGGCACAAATTAAATGCTAAATGTTCCACATATATCTCACCAAAGATAAAGTGTGCTTTATTCAGCATTGTCACTGTCAATTTTAAAGCTCTAAAAATAGCAAATCTGTACCAAAAAACATTTGAGCCTTAAAAATATGAATTCTGTGTTCACCAATCCAGAAACATGTTGTTCATTTAGATCCTCTGAGCAGTTCTTCTCCATGTTACCACAAAACTACAGAAACAAATCCACAGCACAGACTTTTCTTCTGATGAATTTATTGTAAACACATTAAATCTGACAGAATTTTTTTGATTTTCCTGGAAGCTTGTATAAAATAGTGCTTTCTCCTCAGACGAATTCAGCAATAAGATTAATTGTGGGTGCATGGCCTCTGGAAACAAATGCCTGATGTAAACACTAAAATGAAGAAAACAACGCTCTTCACTAAGAACACAAGTAAATGGAGAAATAATATAAAAGTAAAACTGAATACCAATATTCAGCTTTGTGTGTGTGTGTGGTGTGTGTGTGTGTATCGGGTTGCTGACAAAGTGTGGTGACAAAGTTAATATTAAACACTGACATGGAGAAATTAAGGTCATGAGCTGGACTGTAAACAGGACGCAGATAAGTGTTAGTTTATCTGATACGTATTCACTTATCTGTCATGTACTAAATGTGTTTGTTCTGTTTATTGTGTTTGTGTAAGTGCACATGTGTTTGTTCACTGTGTTCATTGTGAGCCTGGTTGGTCACAACTGACATTGGCAAGCTCGTATTTCAGCAAATATTTACTGCACAGAGGTCCCACATGACTGAGAGAGAGACAGCCCCAGTCAAGCTTAAAGGAGGATCCCCAGAAAGAGGGAAAAGTTTATGGAAAATAAAAGGAGAGAATGTAACCAACAAGCTAAACAACCAAGTAATGGTTGTTGAAAGGAAGAAGGACAAGAAGTAGAACAAATTTTGCCACCCATTTCAGCTTTGAATACAGCGTATGGGCAGTACAGTTTATGACTGTTTATGAAGTTAAGTATGCCAAATATTCTTTCCCTGACCCAACACGCCTGCGTCAAAACTCTCTTGCTCAAAAACACTTTACAGGGCTGGTTCATGGAATTTTCCAGTCAGGCTTTTCTGCAGAATGGGATGGGACTTCCTCACAGCTCCAACAGATACAGTCATAGTTATATTTGTCTCTGTCATGACGACAGTTTCAATGTGGTTCTCGTCATACAGTTTTTTTAAATTATTTATACCTGCTGTCTCTACATTCACACTTTGCAAAAGCAACCTGAATCTCCATCTGTCAATAGCTTTGCGTAATCAAATGTTGATTGAACCTGTAACATTTACTCAAATGTCTGTTTCAGTCTCTAATCAACACATAGACATAATAAAAAGAAGCACCAAAACAGATCACTGACTTGTTGCGACTAATAATGTGACCATGACTGTTTTTAAGACAAATGGAAAAAATATGGTGATGGTAAACTCGATTAATTATAAAAAGGCACTACTTTGCATAGATGACCTGTGTAAAATAAATGAGCAGACATAGAAAAAGAAAGGGAGAAACTGGCAATTTTTAAGATCTAAAAATGACGTTTAGTAATTAGGAAAAAAAAACTTGACCTCGAGTTGAAAACAAAAAACGGTCTCCTGACTGAATTGTGCAAACATGGTTGACCTGATATTACAGTGACATTATGCTGAAGGTTATTTGGCGTCGCCCTTACAATAAACATGAACAGGCTGATGTAACATCTGAGTACAAGGAGTCCATCAATCCGGAGGAGGGAGAGGGAGGAGCGGTGAGAGGGAGGAGGGGTAAGAGGGAGGAGCGACTGTTCTTATAAAGCACATGTGCAAACGCACAATAACAACACACACACGGTTGGACATCCTGTTTGCTGTACATTGAACAGTTATATGTTTACCGTTTAACTACAATAATATCGCAATGTCAAGTTTCGTGGACGTGAATAATGTTGAACCAACCACATTTGAAAACACCTACTACGACGAATATGAATATTATAACCTTTCAGAAAAATACACAAGTAAGTATTTTTAATAACAAGCAGTATCCTCCTGTTTGGTATAGTGAATTATAAATTATCCTCAAATATGTTCCTCCATATCTTTTTGTGTGCATGTTGTCTAATAATATGTTGTATTTTTATTAATTGTTTTCCAAGTGGCGTCCTGTAATACTGCCTTTTACCTCCAGGTAGCGCTAGCAGAAAGGGACGCACTAAGAAGGAAGCGAGCGACAACACGAACCGACACAACCCGGGAGGACACGAACGCAAGATCGTAGAGAAACTGCAGAACATGGAGAAGAAAGCCAAAGCGTGAACAGCATGAGGTTAAAAAACATTATAATACTCAGTCTGTATCAACAGCATGAGGTTAAAACATATTATAATACTCAGTCTGTATCAACAGCATGAGGTTAAAAAATATTATAATACTCAGTCTGTATCAACAGCATGAGGTTAAAAACATTATAATACTCAGTCTGTATCAACAGCATGAGGTTAAAACATATTATAATACTCAGTCTGTATCAACAGCATGAGGTTAAAACATATTATAATACTCAGTCTGTATCAACAGCATGAGGTTAAAAACATTATAATACTCAGTCTGTATCAACAGCATGAGGTTAAAACATATTATAATACTCAGTCTGTATCAACAGCATGAGGTTAAAACATATTATAATACTCAGTCTGTATCAACAGCATGAGGTTAAAACATATTATAATACTCAGTCTGTATCAACAGCATGAGGTTAAAACATATTATAATACTCAGTCTGTATCAACAGCATGAGGTTAAAACATATTATAATACTCAGTCTGTATCAACAGCATGAGGTTAAAACATATTATAATACTCAGTCTGTATCAACAGCATGAGGTTAAAACATATTATAATACTCAGTCTGTATCAACAGCATGAGGTTAAAAAATATTATAATACTCAGTCTGTATCAACAGCATGAGGTTAAAAACATTATAATACTCAGTCTGTATCAACAGCATGAGGTTAAAAAATATTATAATACTCAGTCTGTATCAACAGCATGAGGTTAAAACATATTATAATACTCAGTCTGTATCAACAGCATGAGGTTAAAAACATTATAATACTCAGTCTGTATCAACAGCATGAGGTTAAAAAATATTATAATACTCAGTCTGTATCAACAGCATGAGGTTAAAAACATTATAATACTCAGTCTGTATCAACAGCATGAGGTTAAAAAATATTATAATACTCAGTCTGTATCAACAGCATGAGGTTAAAACATATTATAATACTCAGTCTGTATCAACGGTATGAGTGTGTTTCCTCCAGATATTCAGTCCACATTCAGTCCAGTTGGCTTTGAACCCGTGTGTTTTTGTTTCCCCCATCAGGGCACATCGGACGGCTAACCCTGGCACCTGACCATGGCCGCAGATAGAGATTGGCACACAGAAGGGACACCTCCCATGAAGAGGGCAGTGAATGTGAAGAGGACATGCTGCCAATGGGCTGACTGCAGATTCAGTCACGGGTGATTTGTCAGGCCATGGATGAAAGCGCTTTACTATGGTCTGTGGGCGTGGACATTGGTCAACTTTAAGGTAGACCTCTACTGAAGGAGATGTGTAGACTACATATGCAGATGGTAGACCTTCTCAAAGGACAGTGGGCTGTAGTGGTGGGATATTGTTTTAGCATCACTATGGTATATTCGGGGTGGGGGGGCTTTTGGCTTGCAGACTTGATTATAATAATTGACCAATGGTTTCACATGTGGTTAAGGGGTGGGGTCTATATCATCCTTTTAGCCAATTAGGTCTTTGTATGTAAATCGTAAGATCAAAGTTAAAAAAAGACTGCATGAGGACTTTTAGGGAAGGTTTGGGACACAAATGATGTCTAGTAGTGGACTAATGGCTTGATTACTGTATAATCTCTACTGAGCAAAACATTTGTCCAGGGCTAGCCTTCATTTGTATTTGCCCTAAATCCTAATTGACTATTTTTGAAAGTTTTGTAAACCAATGAGGTTCCTAATAACCTTTATTAAAAAAATGCATCAATGAAATGTATTTCCGTGTTGTGGTTTTGTTTCATTGGAATGACTGCCATGTGGCTTGCACTGTTCAAACAATCCAATAGGTGGCAGTAACAGTCTTTAATCTCATGTTAATGTCCTCCCTGGAATGTACCAAAAACACATTTGTAAGGAATCACGACCAAGAGCCCTTGATAGAGAAAATGCCAAAAAACAGCAATTTGTGTTGTTTTTGATTTCACAGGGTTTGCGCTAATCAATAATGACACGTTTGAGTTTGGCACTTAGTATCCAATTTCCTTTGAATATATCCCTTTGAACTGAAATTACAAGGTTTGTAGAGAATTATCTATATATATTGTGGTACTATATTATGGTTGAAGGTAATTCCCTATGATCTAAATAAATAGGAATTGAAACTAATAGAAGGTATGAGTTTGTACCAGACAGACAGCATATGTTTTGCTAAATACAAAATGCACCTCCATTTCCTAAACAAATGATTTGGATTGAGTATGACAAAGTAGAAAAAATAGACACCATTTTCCATGCTACATACAGTATCTCACAAAGTGAGTACACCCCTCACATTTTTGTAAATATTTGATTATATCTGTTCATGTGACACCGAAGAAATGACACTTTTCTACAATGTAAAGTAGTGAGTGTACAGCTGGTATAACAGTGTATATTTGCTGTCCCCTAAAAAATAACTCAACACACAGATTAACGTCATCTCGTGGCAAAGATCTATTAATTTTTGTTGCTCTACATGAAGATAGTCTAGTCTATAAGAAGATTGCCAAGACCCTGAAACTGAGCTGCAGCACGATTCCCGGTGGCCAAGACCATACAGCGGTTTAACTGGACAGGTTCCACTCAGAACAAACCTCACCATGGTCGACCAAAGAAGTTGAGTGCAGGTACTCAGCGTCATATCCAGAAGTTGACTTTGGAAAATAAAAAAAGCACTAACATTTTGTTGGGTCGTACTTGACTTGGCCATTAAATAAAATGTCTGTGTAATTTTTAACATTGTTTATTTTATTAGGCCAAATTTTGCAGCATTCTGGATAAGTTGCAGGTTTAATGGCACAATTGGCGTGCTCAGACAACAGCAGTTGGTCAGACAGAAGAAGACAAGTGGTTGTGTTTTGCATTTTGATTAGATTTTCTTACATTGTCAAGCAGGAACCTGCAAGCAAGAATTTTCTTCTGCGTTTTTGCCAAATCTTGTTCGTGTGTCATGACTAATGTCAATGTAAAAAATGGGTTGCAACTCAGATAGTTAAAACACCTAAACACACACCCTATAACCTAAACACACACGCTATAACCTAAAGACACACACTATAACCTAAACACACACACTATAACCTAAACACACACACTATAACCTAAAGACACGCACTATAATCTAAACACACAAACTATAACCTAAACACACAAACTATAACCTAAACACACGCACTATAACCTAAACACACGCACTATAACCTAAACACACACACTATAACCTAAACACACACACTATAACCTAGAGGCCTTCTTTCTGGACTTTGGACTCCTGGTCAAGTGATTGACTTGATGAATTGCCGATATAAACAGTATTCATTAACAAACAGTTAAAAATACAATAGTTGTATGCAAATGTCTGGATCTACCCTGTCAAATTAAGATGCCAAATGTTTATTGTGAGTTATTCTGTCTCGCTGTTGCAAAAATCATTTTGGCATTTAGGAAATAAGTCCATATAGAGAGCCCACATTTACATTGTTTGTCATGTAGTTGCCTGCGTCATCATCGCACAAACTGCTTTAGAGGAAAGGGAGAGTACAGAACATATTAGAATTTCAAAGTGCTTTATGATTCTCTGTTGTCCAAATCCTGCCCCCCCCGCCTCCCCCCGGCCCTCGGTGGAGTTACCAGTGGTTTTAGAAGCTCCCCTGGTTGCCTAGCGACAAGCTTCGGAAATTCCGAAAGACACGGAGCACATCTTCTCGATGTGGTGGGTTGAGCAGGTTGGCGTGTTTCAGGAAGAGAGAGGATTTGGGTCCTTGTGTCCAGGTCTTCATGGGCCACTTGGAATGTCATGTCCTCAGTCTTTATTAAATAGCACCACTCTAGAGGGCAGAAAATATATCTATTGTTTTCCCTGTGAGCAGAGAGTTAATGGTTGGGGGGTTAGGTGACGGTAAGGGTGAACGCCGGAGGGGCGAACCTGCAGGTTTAATTGCCAAGGTGGGGGGGGCAGCCAACAGCATGGGGGGGGAGCCAACAGCATGTGGGGGAGCCAACAGGAAGTGGGGAGGGGGGCAGCCAACAGCATGTGGGGGGGGGAGCCAACAGCATGTGGGGGAGCCAACAGCAAGTGGGGGGAGCCAACAGGAAGTGGGGAGGGGGCAGCCAACAGCATGTGGGGGGAGCCAACAGCAAGTGGGGGAGGGGGGCAGAAGACATGATCAGAATAGTCAGAATAGGAATGGTCCTTTAGGAGGAACGTTCTACTCTACGAATGTTGTGTCATTTCTCCTCACTATGTGGGGTAGATACTGTGTGGATACCTATGTGGGGTAGATACTGTGTGGATACCTATGTGGGGTAGATACTGTGTGGATACCTATGTGGGGTAGATATGTGGGTCTACATCCAAGCTCAGATATCTGCCAGGAAGGTCGAGATCCAGATTGTCGCCACCTGGGTGTTGGAAAGGTGGAATGAGAAAAGTAGTTTGGTGTCATCAGCATAGATATGAGAGCAGGGACCTTGTGAGTAAGTGGGAAATGCTGGGGGAGATGTGCCTGTTGGCCATAGTGAGGATGGTCTACCTCACACACTACCTCACACACAGACCTCACACACAGACCTCACACACTACCTCACACACAGTCCTCACACGCTACCTCACACACAGACCTCACACACTACCTCACACACAGTCCTCACACACAGACCTCACACACAGTCCTCACACACTACTTCTCACACAGCCCTCACACACTACCTCACACACAGTCCTCACACACAGACCTCACACACAGTCCTCACACACTACCTCTCACACAGCCCTCACACACAGTCCTCACACACTACCTCACACACAGTCCTCACACACTACCTCACACACAGACCTCACACACTACCTCAAACACTACCTCACACACAGACCTCACACACAGACCTCACACTCTACCTCACACACATACCTCACACACAGACCACACACACAGACCTCACACACTACCTCACACACAGACCTCACACTACCTCACACACAGACCTCACACACTACCTCAAACACTACCTCACACACAGACCTCACACACAGACCTCACACTCTACCTCACACACAGACCTCACACACAGACTGACTATGTGTGCCCATCTGCTGAAGTGAGGCTTGTCTCGCCAACTGACAAAACAGAACACCAGCGTTAGACGGACAGGAACTGAAGGTGAATTTCATGGGTGCTGATGTTTCACCAAGGGGGGGCTCCAGTACTCGTACTTACTGCTATGGAACAGAGACTGGATGCTCGAGAACAGATCTAAGAGGATAACAACAGACGGGAGACAGAGGCAGACTGAGAAGAAACTCAGTGACCAGGAGGAGAGCAGTCTTGGTCGAATGACTTAAGCCTGACTAGTTAGTGTGAAGATTATAGAGTTGCCTCTTTTAACATGTGGACAGTAAGTATAGGGTGAAGAAACATCCTTGTAACATGCTGACACAGACCAACTGGAGGATTCGGCAGTGTGTTGTGTAATACGCTATACAGTACATTACATTAGGCCTTCGATACTATTGAACCTGGTATCACGCTCAAGTTATTGTCATCAAATGTCCTTGGTCCTGCTGCATGTTCTTGGTTTTACAACTACCTTACAGACAGAACACAGTTTATTGTGCTGGATGGAGTTAGGTCAGTTAGTCTTAACATAAAAAGAGGTGTTCCGCAAGGATCCATTCTGGGACCTGTTGTCCGGAATTCAGACTGACAGTGACCTTTCATTTAAGAAACATATCAATAGGCTTGTTAAAAAGCTTAAGTATACAGTGGGTTTTTTCTACAGAAACAGATCTTGCTTCTCCTTGGTGAACAGGAGACAAATTGTTCACTGAACTTACATGCCCTGTACCTGAATATAGAGACACAGTTTTCTTAAGTGCATCTGCTTCTACCCTTTGACTTTACCCTGTGTTTTATAATGTCTCCACTCCACAGGCTTCCAGTATATTTATCATCTCTGTTAACACATAGATTGTCTGGTTTCAATTCAAGATCCCAGAGTTGAATAGTATTACAGACACCGTTTGCAACTACTGAATCGGGCAGTTCTGCCTTCTCTTTCTAGGCACCTCATCTGTGAATCAGTATCCAATTAGAGCTTCATTTAAGTGCCTTGGTGTCCATGGGTCAATTTAAGAAAATTAAATTAGATTTTAGTGAGAATTGTGTTTGTTTTAATTGTATCTGTTAATTGTATGTTTATGTCTTTAATTGTTGTTATGAATTGATGTTCCCAGGGCACACATGCAAATGAGACCTCGGTCTCAATGAGTCTCATCTCTCATCTCATCTTCAACCGCTTATCCGGGGTCGGGTCGCGGGGGTAGCAGCTCTAGCAGGGGACCCCAAACTTCCCTTTCCCGGGCAACATTAGCCAGCTCTGACTGGGGAATCCCGAGGCGTTCCCAGGCCAGTGTGGAGATATAATCTCTCCACCTAGTCCTGGGTCTTCCCCGAGGTCTCCTCCCAGCTGGACGTGCCTGGAACACCTCTCTAGGGAGGCGCCCAGGTGGCATTCGTACAAGATGCCCGAACCACCTCAACTGGCTCCTTTCTATGCAAAGGAGCAGCGGCTCTACTCCGAGTTCCTCTCGGATGACTGAGCTTCTCACCCTATCCCTAAGGGAGAGGCCAGCCACCTTTCTGAGAAAACCCATTTCGGCCGCTTGTACCCGCGATCTAGTTCTTTCGGTCATGACCCAGCTTTCATGACCATAGGTGAGGGTAGGAACAAAGATTGACCGGTAGATCGAGAGCTTTGCCTTTCGGCTCAGCTCTCTTTTCGTCACAACGGTGCGGTGAAGCGAATGCAACACCGCCCCCGCTGCTCCGATCCTCCGACCAATCTCCCGCTCCATTGTTCCCTCACTCGCGAACAAGACCCCGAGGTACTTGAACTCCTTCACTTGGAGTAAGGACTCATTCCCTACCCGGAGTAGGCACTCCACCGGTTTCCTGCTGAGAGTCATGGCCTCAGATTTAGAGGTGCTAACCCTCATCCCAGCCGCTTCACACTCGGCTGCGAACCGATCCAGTGAGTGCTGAAGGTCACCGACCGATGAGGCCATCAGGACCACATCATCCGCAAAAAGCAGTGATGTGACCATCAGCCCACCGAACGGGAACCCCTCCCCCATGACTACGCCTTGATATCCTGTCCATGAATATTACAAACAGGATTGGTGACAAAGCGCAGCCCTGGCGGAGGCCAACCCCCACCTGGAACGAATCCGACTTACTGCCGAGGACACGGACACAGCTCATGCTTTGAGCGTACAGAGATTGGATGGCCCTGAGAAGAGACCCCTCACCCCATACTCCCGCAGCACCTCCCACAAAAGATCCCGGGGTACCCGGTCATACGCCTTCTCCAGATCCACAAAACACATGTAGACTGGATGGGCATACTCCCAGGCCCCCTCCAGGATCCTTGCGAGAGTAAAGAGCTGGTCCGTGGTTCCCGGCCAGGACGAAAACCGCATTGTTCCTCTTCAATCTGAGGTTCGACTATTGGCCGAACCCTCCTTTCCAGCACTTTGGAGTACACTTTACCAGGAGGCTGAGGAGTGTGATACCTCTGTAATTGGCACACACTCTCTGGTCCCCCTTTTAAAGAGGGGAACCACCACCCCGGTCTGCCACTCCTCTGGCACTGTCCCAGACTTCCATGCAATGTTGAAGAGGCGTGTCAACCAAGACAGCCCTTCCCCACCCAAAGCTTTTAGCATTTCTGGACGAATCTCATCAGTCCCTGGGGCTTTGCCACTGTGGAGTTGTTTGACTACCTCAGCGACTTCCCCCAGGGAAACTGACGATGACCCTCCATCAGCCTCCAGCTCTGCCTCTGTACTAGAGGGCGTGTAGGTCGGATTCAGGAGCTCCTCAAAATGCTCTTTCCAGCGCCCGATCACATCATCAGTTGAGGTCAACAGTGTCCCATCCTTACTGTACACAGCTTGGATGGTTCCCGTTTTCCCCTTCTGAGGTGCCGAACGGTTTCCAGAAGCATTTTGGTGCCGACCGAAAGTCCTTCTCCATAGCTTCTCCAAACTTCTCCCACACCCGCTGCTTTGCCTCTGACACGGCAGCGGCTGCAGCCCTTCGGGCCTGTCGGTACCCTGCAACTGCCTCCGGAGTCCCCAGGGCTAGCATATCCCTGAAGGCCTCCTTCTTCAGTCGGACAGCTTCCCTGACCACCGTGGTCCACCACGGTGTTCTAGGGTTACCACCCCTTGAGGCACCTAGGACCTTGAGACCACAGCTCACCGCCGCAGCTTCAGCAATAGAAGCTTTGAACATTGCCCACTCAGGTTCAATGCCCCCAACCTCCACAGGGATGCCTGAAAAGCTCCGCCGGAGGTGTGAGTTAAAGATCTTTCGGACAGGGGCCTCCTCCAGACGTTCCCAGTTCACCCGCACTACCCGTTTGGGCTTACCTGGTCTGTCCAAAGTCTTTCCCCACCCTCTGATCCAACTCACTACCAGATGGTGATCAGTTGACAGCTCTGCCCCCCTCTTCTTCAGTGTCCAAAACATGCGGCCTTAGATCAGCCGATACGATTACAAAATCGATCATTGACCTTCGGCCTAGGGTGCTCTGGTACCATGTACACTTATGCGCCTCCTTATGTTCGAACATGGTGTTTGTTATAGACAATCCATGACTAGCACAGAAGTCCAATAACAAACGACCGCTCGGGTTTAGATCAGGAGGCCGTTCCTCCCAATCACGCCTCTCCAGGTGTCTCCATCGTTGCCCACATGTGCGTTGAAGTCACCCAGCAGAATGATGGAGTCCCCTACTGGAGCCCTATATAGGACTCCCTTCAGGGTCTCCAAGAGGGCTGAATACTCCGAACTGCTGTTTGG
This sequence comes from Dallia pectoralis, assembly GCA_029465975.1. Taxonomy (NCBI): domain Eukaryota; kingdom Metazoa; phylum Chordata; class Actinopteri; order Esociformes; family Umbridae; genus Dallia; species Dallia pectoralis. Next base: position 12,376,898 of record CM055756.1, on the reverse strand, counting down.
TGCATAAGCACAAACAACAGTCAGAGTTTTCCCCCCCACCACCCTTAGGCGTAGGGAGGCAAACCTCTCATCCACCGGGGTAAACTCCAACACCACCGTGCTCAGACATGGGCTCGTGAGTATCCCCACACCAGCCCGCCGCCTCTCACCCTGGGCAACTCCAGAGAAGAACAGAGTCCAACCCCTATCCAGGAGTAAGGTTCCAGAGCCACGGTTGTGCGTAGAGGTAAGTCCCACCAGATCCAACTGGTATCGCTCCACCTCACGCACAAGTTCTGGCTCCTTCCCCCCCAGTGAGGTGACGTTCCACGTCCCCAAAGCAAGCTTCTGCCGCCCGGGTCTGATCCGTCGAGACCCCCCACCTTCACTGCCACCCATATGACAGCGCACCCGACCCCTGCGGTTGTTCCTGTGAGTGGTGGGCCCACAGGATGGAGAGGAGAGAGATGCCACGTATCTCGTTCGGGCTGTGCCCGGCCGGGCTCCGTGGCAAACCCGGCCACCAGACGCTCGCTTTCGAGCCCGCCGTCTGGGCCTGGCTCCAGACGAGGGCCCTGGGCTTCCTCCAGGCAGGGTCTCGCTCCTTTTTCCTCGATCTTTCATGGGGTCTTGGTGAACCATTCTTAGTCTGGCCCCTCGCCTGAGACCACTTTGCCTTGGGAAACCCTACCAGGAGCATGAAGCTCCAGACAACCCAGCCCTCAGGTTCATAGGGGCACACAAACCTCTCCACCACGTTAATGAGTCTCCCTGGTTAAATAAAAGTTGCATGAAATGGTAACAGCGTCACCCCCTGCTGGATGATCAATGTAAACATTACACGTTCCTGAGATTGAATAAAACACACATGCTGTCTGTTCGCCAATTAATACCATTAAACTAATTGTGAGAAAACATAATTTGTATAATTAATCTCACAGTCTACAAGTTAAAGAACACAGTAAACTATAACAGAGTGGATGAAGCCTGGTAATTAGGGATGAGTTAATGAACACAGTAAACTGTAACAGAGTGGATGAAGCCTGGTAATTAGGGATGAGTTAATGAACACAGTAAACTGTAACAGTCAGAGTGGATGAAGCTGGTAATTAGGGATGAGTTGATGAGGGAGAAGAGGAATGGGAGAGAGTCTGGAGAGGAGTTGAGAGAATTGAGTTGAGCCGGTCGGTTCTATTGATCATTACAGGATTTCATCTGAAGAGAGAGGAGAGAAAAAAGTTAAGTGGATGAAGCCTGGTAATTAGGGATGAGTTAATGAACACAGTAAACTGTAACAGTCAGAGTGGATGAAGCTGGTAATTAGGGATGAGTTAATGAACACAGTAAACTGTAACAGAGTGGATGAAGCCTGGTAATTAGGGATGAGTTAATGAACACAGTAAACTATAACAGAGTGGATGAAGCCTGGTAATTAGGGATGAGTTAATGAACACAGTAAACTGTAACAGTCAGAGTGGATGAAGCCTGGTAATTAGGGGTGAGTTAATGAACACAGTAAACTATAACAGTCAGAGTGGATGAAGCTGGTAATTAGGGATGAGTTAATGAACACAGTAAACTGTAACAGTCAGAGTGGATGAAGCTGGTAATTAGGGATGAGTTAATGAACACAGTAAACTGTAACAGTCAGAGTGGATGAAGCTGGTAATTAGGGATGAGTTAATGAACACAGTAAACTGTAACAGTCAGAGTGGATGAAGCTGGTAATTAGGGATGAGTTAATGAACACAGTAAACTATAACAGTCAGAGTGGATGAAGCTGGTAATTAGGGATGAGTTAATGAACACAGTAAACTGTAACAGTCAGAGTGGATGAAGCCTGGTAATTAGGGATGAGTTAATGAACACAGTAAACTGTGAAACAGTAAACTGTCAGAGTGGATGAAGCTGGTAATTAGGGATGAGTTAATGAACACAGTAAACTGTAACAGTCAGAGTGGATGAAGCTGGTAATTAGGGATGAGTTGATGAACACAGTAAACTGTAACAGAGTGGATGAAGCCTGGTAATTAGGGATGAGTTAATGAACACAGTAAACTGTAACAGTCAGAGTGGATGAAGCCTGGTAATTAGGGATGAGTTAATGAACACAGTAAACTATAACAGAGTGGATGAAGCCTGGTAATTAGGGATGAGTTAATGAACACAGTAAACTGTAACAGAGTGGATGAAGCCTGGTAATTAGGGATGAGTTAATGAACACAGTAAACTGTAACAGTCAGAGTGGATGAAGCTGGTAATTAGGGATGAGTTAATGAACACAGTAAACTGTAACAGTCAGAGTGGATGAAGCTGGTAATTAGGGATGAGTTAATGAACACAGTAAACTGTAACAGTCAGAGTGGATGAAGCCTGGTAATTAGGGATGAGTTAATGAACACAGTAAACTGTAACAGTCAGAGTGGATGAAGCCTGGTAATTAGGGATGAGTTAATGAACACAGTAAACTATAACAGAGTGGATGAAGCCTGGTAATTAGGGATGAGTTAATGAACACAGTAAACTATAACAGAGTGGATGAAGCTGGTAATTAGGGATGAGTTAATGAACACAGTAAACTGTAACAGAGTGGATGAAGCCTGGTAATTAGGGATGAGTTAATGAACACAGTAAACTGTAACAGTCAGAGTGGATGAAGCTGGTAATTAGGGATGAGTTGATGAGGGAGAAGAGGAATGGGAGAGAGTCTGGAGAGGAGTTGAGAGAATTGAGTTGAGCCGGTCGGTTCTATTGATCATTACAGGATTTCATCTGAAGAGAGAGGAGAGAAAAAAGTTAAGGAAAGTTCTGAGTGAGGGACCTTTTTATCCAGGCTTAGCAAATAAAGAAACCCATGTCTCCTTTATTTATTCCTAGTGTGTGACTGAGACTGAGCAGGGGTTAGGGGGGTGCACGATGAAGGAGAGAAAAGCTGGAAAATAGTTTCCCAGAGTTTGAGGCATCCAGCTTTGATCTCTCTCTCTCTCCCTCTCTCTCTCTACATCTCTACATTTCTCTCATTCTCTCCTCTCAAATGTCAAATATTTTTTTATAATACTTCAAACTGTACAAACAGTGGCACTGTGGCATGACTCCAAATGAATGACACTACAGTGCATATCAATAAGAATGGCAAATGAGGCAGAGTGTTCACCCTATTGTGGAGATTCTGTGCCATTTGCTCTAATTAAATGTAATTAATATCGCGTGCATTAATGAGACAACAGGAATCCAGGTCCAATCTCAGCCACGCTAACTACTGCTCACTTCTACTGCTCACTTCTACTGCTCACTTCTACTGCTCACTTCTACTGCTCACTTCTACTGCTCACTTCTACTGCTCACTTCTACTGCTCACTTCTACTGCTCACTTTTACTGCTCACTTCTACTGCTCACTTCTACTGCTCACTTTTACTGCTCACTTTTACTGCTCACTTCTACTGCTCACTTCTACTGCTCACTTCTACTGCTCACTTTTACTGCTCACTTCTACTGCTCACTTCTACTGCTCACTTCTACTGCTCACTTCTACTGCTCACTTTTCCACACGAGCATCTCTTATTCTTCACATTTTCACTCACACTCTCCTCTTCTTTTGCTATCTCTCCTCTCCCTGTACTCTTCTCTCTCTCTGTTTCTCTCTCTCACCCCCTTTCCAACGCTTTCTCTGTCTCTCGTCTTTCTTTCTTTCCCTCACCTCTATTTTTCTTTGTATACCTTCTTCATCTTGTCTTTTAAGTTTGATATTCATTTCATACGCATCATTTTCCCGTCTCTCTGGATTGGCCAGGGGGCCACTTTGCTACTCAGTTTGCTCCTAATTCAGTGAGCGATAATGAGCCACTAATTTATCCATTAGCATAGATGAAGTAGGCATGTTGTTGCCAAAGAATCGAAACCTGTTTGCATGTGTTCTGGGTGATTCAAGATCTCTTCTGAATGTTTTTTTGCATCTTCATGATAATGACTTGTTGTGAAGTAAGGGCATGTGACATTCTGTATCAGTCTGGGTCAGTCTGTGTCAGTTTGGGTCAGTCTGTGTCAGTCTGGGTCAGTTTAGGTCAGTCTGGGTCAGTCTGTGTCAGTCTGTGTCAGTCTGGATCAGTCTGGGTCAGTTTGGGTCAGTCTGTGTCAGTCTGGATCAGTCTGGGTCAGTTTGGGTCAGTCTGTGTCAGTCTGGATCAGTCTGTGTCAGTCTGGGTCAGTCTGGGTCAGTCTGGGTCAGTTTGGGTCAGTCTGTATCAGTCTGGATCAGTCTGTGTCAATCTGGGTCAGTCTGCGTCAGTCTGTGTCAGTCTGGGTCAGTCTGCGTCAGTCTGGGTCAGTCTGTGTCAGTCTGGGTCAGTCTGTATCAGTCTGGGTCAGTCTGTATCAGTCTGGGTCAGTCTGTGTCAGTCTGGGTCAGTCTGTGTCAGTCTGGGTCAGTCTGTGTCAGTCTGTGTCAGTCTGTGTCAGTCTGGGTCAGTCTGTGTCAGTCTGGGTCACTGTCCTTCAGTTTACTGTCCTTAACCTGTGAATAACATGCCTCTAAATCTCTATGTCGATACTCATTCTTTCTCTTCTTCTGACAGTTTTTGTACTTCTCTCACTCTATTATTCACTTTCTCGCTCCTCACTCATTCTCATTCAATCTAACAACCTCTTTCTCTTTCTCTCACTCCATCATTTAATATTTAATGCTCTCTAGCTCTGTCTCTTTTTGTTTCCATTTATTTAAATGTAAAACCACGTTTCTTTGCTTTTCAACTAATGAATGTCGGTATTAGAATCCTGGATTCACAACCGCATTCCTGCTCTGACGTACATTAGATTTTGCTTGTTAGCAAAACCAATTAGCCACAATCCTTCCCCTTGATGAGAGGAGACCTCAAAGTTTAATAACTTGTCATAATATGCATTTGTTATGCTGGTCGTGTGCCAGAGCTATATCACCCAGGTGGTAGGAAGTAGAAGACTTTAGTACCAATTCATGAGTAATTCATGCTGTCAGACCATTTGTACCCGTTTGAAGTGAATTCTTAGTGTGGAACTATAGTGTGAGAGCTAAAGGGTTAAATGCAAATGTCTGACTTCCCCAACAGCCTTTTGACCCTCTTGTGAGTAAGATTTTATCGCTCTTTCTAGGAACTAACATTGGATCCATCGCTCATGTTCTTTGTGACTCTCCCTTTACAGTGTCATGAGGCTACAGGGCTACAGTACACCATCCATATTAAATGCTTTAAAGACTTAACAAGACGCAAGACTAGCAAATAGTAATATAGTTAACAGATGCCTATAGTGAATATTTTTCATTGTTTTATGTTTGTGGCACCTGAACAAACATCCATATTGGAGTTAATAGAATGTTCACTGTGTCTTTACTGGTGTTTCTACTGATCAGATTTTTCATAAAGGTGTAACAGGAATAAATATGAGAAAGAATGCCATTCATAAAGTCCAAACTTGTGAAATGTTATCCATGTCAAATTTCCCCTCCGAGGACAATAAAGCAGATCATATCACATTGTGCCAAAACATGGAACTTATCGGATGCAGAACTTTCCGGATGCTGTATATGAGAGCCGAGGCTGTGCTATATCTGCTTCCTGAGGCAGGCGTAAAACTAAAAAGAGAGCGCAACACAACAACCTACTCTGGGATGTAATGAGAAAAGAAGTAACATGGCCAGAAATCTTATATAAACGTGTGTGTACTACTCTTTATATCAGAGAAAGAAAAAAACATTTAGAGAGAATAATTTGTGGAGAATTAAGAGACACTGAGGGCAGACAGAAGGAGAGTAGCTGAAGATCAAAAAACTGAAAATAACACCCCAGGAACCCTGATACAATCATTTGGTGTGCAGAGGAGCACAAGAAACCAGGGAGCGTGGGTGGGTGCATGAGAGAAGGGGGAGGGGGAGGAGGGTGGAAGCATGAGAGAAGGGGGAGGGAGGAGAGGAGGGGGAGCATGAGAGAAGGGGGAGGGGGTGGGAGCATGAGAGAAGGGGGAGGGGGAGAGGAGGGTGGGAGCATGAGAAAAGGGGGAGGGGGGAGAGGAGGGTGGGAGCATGAGAGAACGGGGGAGGGAGGAGAGGAGGGGGAGCATGAGAGAAGGGGGAGGGGGTGGGAGCATGAGAGAAGGGGGAGGGGGAGAGGAGGGTGGGAGCATGAGAGAAGGGGGAGGGAGGAGAGGAGGGTGGGAGCATGAGAGAAGGGGGAGGGGGAGGGGGTGGGAGCATGAGAGAAGGGGGAGGGGGGAAGAGGAGGGTGGGAGCATGAGAGAAGGGGGAGGGGGAGAGGAGGGTGGGTGCATGAGAGAAGGGGGAGGGGGGAGGGTGGGAGCATGATAGAAGGGGGAGGGGGAGAGGAGGGTGGGAGCATGAGACAAGGGGAGGGGGGAGAGGAGGGTGGGAGCATGAGAGAAGGGGGAGGGGGGAGGAGGGTGGGAGCATGAGAGAGGAGGGAGGGGGGAGAGGGGGGGGTGGAGAGTACAGGGGGGAGAGTACAGGAGAGGAGGGTGGGAGCATGAGAGGAGAGGGGGAGGAGAGTCTGTCTGCCTGTCTGTCTGTGTGTCTGCCTGCCTGTGTGTCTGTCTGTCTGCGTGTAGGTCCTACACACATATTGCGCACACGACACACACACACTGGAGAGACAGTTAAAGGGTGGTGGTGGGTGGAGGGAGAAAAGGGGTTTGTGAGGGAGGGGCAGAAGATGAGGAATATCTGAGATAATTTAAAACCCTACTTGAGAAAGGATTCAGTTGGGCTCTATAGATGTATGTGTGTGTGTGTGTGTGTGTGTGAGTTTGTGTGTGTGTGTGAGTGTTATGTACGTGTGTGTGTGTGTGTGAGAGTTTGTGTGTGTGTGTGTGTGAGTGTTATGTACGTGTGTGTGTGTGTGAGTGTTATGTACGTGTGTGTGTGAGTGTGTGTGTGAGTGTGTGTTATGTATGTGTGTGTGTGAGTGTGTGTGAGTGTGTGTGTGTGTGAGTCCAGAGGGGTGTTGAGTCCAGAGGGGTGTTGAGTCCAGAGTGTGTTGAGTCCAGAGGGTGTTGAGTCCAGAGGGTGTTGAGTCCAGAGGGTGTTGAGTCCAGAGGGTGCTGAGTCCAGAGTGTGTTGAGTCCAGAGGGTGTTGAGTCCAGAGGGTGTTGAGTCCAGAGGGTGTTGAGTCCAGAGGGTGTTAAATCCAGAGGGTGTTGAGTCCAGAGGGTGTTGAGTCCAGAGGGTGTTGAGTCCAGAGTGTGTTGAGTCCAGAGGGTGTTGAGTCCAGAGGGTGTTGAGTCCAGAGGGTGTTGAGTCCAGAGGGTGTTGAGTCCAGAGGGTGTTGAGTCCAGAGTGTGTTGAGTACAGAGGGTGCTGAGTCCAGAGTGTGTTGAGTCCAGAGGGTGTTGAGTCCAGAGGGTGTTGAGTCCAGAGGGTGTTGAGTCCAGAGGGTGTTGAGTACAGAGTGTGTTGAATCCAGAGTGTGTTGAGTCCAGAGGGTGTTGAGTCCAGAGGGTGTTGAGTACAGAGTGTGTGGAATCCAGAGGGTGTTGAGTACAGAGTGTGTTGAATCCAGAGGGTGGTCTGAATATCTGACCGTTACATGAAGCTGGCCTCAGTTGACCAGCTGCTTGAGTGTCAACCTCTCATATTCCCCCTAAACAGCCTTGTTATCAGGTAATATTTGCAGTATTACCAGGCAGTAATGATATTTGTGGAGGTTGACCACATTCACAGGCTTGTAAAAAAATTTAGGGGAAGTTGCTGGTGCTGCTTTTCAGCTGTTGTTGGCTGCCTGGCTGAGTGGCTGCCTGGCTGAGTGGCTGCCTGGCTGAGTGGCTGCCTGGCTGTACGAGGTACTGTCTGTATTCTGGAGTGTCCTCACGTACAGAACTTGATGACGTTTCAGTCATTTTCAAATCCACATTTTAATTTGGAGCTTCCGTTCAAATCTTATTTTAACAGTGCATTAGGTTGCGCACACGCTTGAGCTTTGCATGTGTGTGTGTTTCTTGGTGTGTGTGTTTCCGTGTGCATGTGTGTGTTGGTATGCTCAGTGTACTTGGTGTGTGTGTTTCCGTGTGCATGTGTGTGTGTGTGTGTGCATGTGTGCGTGTTTGCGTGTGCTATTGTAGCTCAGCATGCGTGTAAGAGAACAGTGTATGCATGTATCATTAGGCGTCATTAAAAAGAGACAAATTATATGGAGACAGAGAGACAGATGCTGTATCTGGCAACACACAGCCATGTATCCACTGCAATCACCCCAGGATGGAGAGAGGAGACAGATGAAGTGCTACAGATACAGAGAGAGGGGCTGGAGGACAAAAGAAGAGAAGGAAAAAAGAGGAGTGAAAGGAGGAAAGAAACAAAGAGAGCAAAAAAGAAACAGAGGAAGAGAGATAAAAAAACGGAGAAAGAAAAAGCGAGAGAGGACAAGAGAGGGGACGAGAGAATTAATCTAATTCACGTGCTGTGATTAAACATAACCACTCATTACTGTTGACATTGAAGATTAATGCCGGGGAACCAAGAGGATATTGCACAACTAGAGGAGGGAACACCTAGTGAACAAAAAATGACGAGATGGAGAGAACGAGGACAGTAGAAAAAAGGAGAGAGAGAAACAGGGCGAGAGAAAGAGAGCGACCGAGAGGAGAGAGAAGAGAGGGAGCTTGGAAAAGTGGTATATTTATTACACCCGGAGAACTCTGGCAATGTTGTGCAACCCGACACGGTGAAAAGCGAACCAGTCATTCCCTGTCCACGCTGTGTGCATACTCTCTGTGAAATTAGAGATGTATTTAATGAATACTGAATCTTTACTTCTCTCCTCCAAGCAGCTCTTCCCCCTCTCTCTCTCTCTCTCTCCCTCCCTCCCCCTCTCTCCCTCCCTCTCGGTTTCTCTCTCTCTTTCACCACCTGTTAGTTTGCAGACTCTGTGCACTGAGATACACTTGTTTATGAGGGAGGCTATTATACTCACGCAATCAGAGGTAAGATGAGATTTTTATGTCATTTCCTTTGTTCCCTCAACTTCATTCAGTGTCCTGTCATTGTGTTGTTTTGTGGAGATTCAGCCGATTATTGTCCACCTTTATTCTGTTAATGCCTGGTCATCTGCCTGTTATCTCTCACCCTCTCCATCTCTCCCCCTCTCTCTCTTTCTTTCTCTCTCTTCCTGTGTTAATTGGCGTCCCATAGGTGTGTTCTATCATGCTGTTAACCCCCTGCTGTCTCAGTAGTCCAGCTGATGTGTTGGTGTGTGTGTACTCACAAGTACTCACACGCACTCACAGAGTGAAATACTTCTTCTGCAGGGTTCTAGTTTTCATTTCTTCAGCGCAGCGTTCACCTCCCTCCCCCCCCCCTCTCTCTCTCTCTCTCTCTCTCTCTCTCTCTCTCTCTCTCTCTCTCTCTCTCTCTCTCTCTCTTTATTTCTTTATGTTCTTCCGCCTCTTTGCATAGGTTTCCTTTCTTTCCAATTCTTCTCTGTTCCAGTATTTCCTTTTAATTTGTCTCCCTATTTCTACATTATAAACATATTTCTTGTTTTCTCTCTTTCTAAGCCTACACAAAATGCAATGGAAATATCAACTTTATTCATTTTATAAATGGTATGGTGGCTTTTGTGGGGGTATCGTATATTTGTGACTCATTCATACGTACCCATCCTCATATTCGTTCTTCTCCCAAAGGTGTTTCCTTGTCTCTCTACTCTTCTCCCGCTCTAGCGCTCAGTCTGTTTTCCTCTCTCTACATTTTGTTCCCTCACTTCGTTTCTCCCTCTACTGCCCTCTCTTTTCCTCTACATAGTCCTTTCTCTCTTTATCTACCTCTTTCTGTATAATTTTTCCATCTCTCTCTCATTTTTCTCTCTCTCTCTCTCTCTCTCTCTCTCTCACTCTTTCCTCTATATCTGTATCTGGTTCTCATCCTTTCTCCCTGTGTATATATATATATATATATCCCTTAATCTGTCAATCCTAGTGTGTGTACTGACAGGAGTATGCAGGATTTAGTGACCGACCGACCAGCTCTTGACAAACAGCTTATTGTTCACAAGTATAACGACAACACAAACAAACAGCAGGCTGAGGAAACAACAGGGCAAATGCGAGAATAAAAAATTGTGAGATGAGACAGAGAGTGATGAGGATGTGTGTGTGTGTGTGTGTGTGTGTGTGTGTGTGTGCGTGTGTGCGAGTTTATGTGTGTGTGTGCGTTTGTGTGTGAGATGAGAGAGACAGAGAGTGATGAGGATTTGTGTGTGTGTGTGTGTATATGTGTGTGTGTGTGTGTGTGTGTGTGCGTGTGTGTGTGTGCGTGTGTGTGTGCCTGTATGTGTATGTGTGTGTGTGCGTTTTTGTGTGTGCGCGTGTATATGTGTGTGTGTGTGTGTGTGTGCGAGTATGTGTGTGCGTATATGTGTGTGTGTGTGTGTGTGTGTGTGCGTGTGTGTGTGTGCGAGTATGTGTGTGCGTATATGTGTGTGCGTTTCTGTGTGTGTGTGTGTGTGTGTGCGTGTGTGCGTGTGTGTGAGATGTGTGCGCGTTTCTGTGTGTGAGATGTGACACTCCTCTCACAGCCTCCCCTCAAACAATCGTTATCCATAGCAGATAATTTTTCGTTTTGTAAATCTGAATGTGGTAGGAGGTTGCTAACACATTTAATACCCACCTAGCCGTGAAAGCTTTTTAGATCACAGACGCTGGAACCCCAACAGTATCAAAAGAAGCCAAAAGAAAGAACATTTGAGGAACTGGAATGGAGAGAGAGAGAACGAGTTAAATGATTTACATATTCTGTGTTGCAGCGATGCTAAGCTCAGCTAACGGGGGAGCAGGCGTGTCAGTTTGTTGGCTAATCTGAATGTGACTGAAAGCCTCTCAGTGTGCCGACTGTCTAAAAGATGTGTCCTAAATGGACCTCTATTCCCAAAAAGTGCACTACTTCTGACCAAGTTCCACTAGGCCGGGTCAAAAGTAGTGCAAACTATATGAACTAGGGTTCAGTTTGTGATGCAGGGAGTGTGAGTCATGGGAGAATAGGTTTCCAGTGATAAAATGTTCCCTGTGTGACATCGCTGAGAGGTTAAAGGTTAAATATTGAAATGTGTTCATTAATCCGGTTGTTTGACCGTCTGTCAAAATGGGTGCGCTACAAAAATGCTGCTATCACAAGACCATGTAGATCCCCTCACTGGAACACTAGATAAAACGTTATCATTATAACCCCATAGCTGCTCAGTACAACACATATGTAGCATAATGTGCCATAGCTGCTCAGTACAACACATATGTAGCATAATGTGTCATAGCTGCTCAGTACAACACATATGTAGCATAATGTGTCATAGCTGCTCAGTACAACACATATGTAGCATAATGTGTCATAGCTGCTCAGTACAACACATATGTAGCATAATGTACCATAGCTGCTCAGTACAACACATATGTAGCATAATGTACCATAGCTGCTCAGTACAACACATATGTAGCATAATGTGCCAAAGCTGCTCAGTACAACACATATGTAGCATAATGTGCCATAGCTGCTCAGTACAACACATATGTAGCATAATGTACCATAGCTGCTCAGTACAACACATATGTAGCATAATGTGCCATAGCTGCTCAATACAACACATATGTAGCATAATGTGCCATAGCTGCTCAGTACAACACATATGTAGCATAATGTGTCATAGCTGCTCAGTACAACACATTTGTAGCATAATGTGCCATAGCTGCTTAGTACAAGACATATGTAGCATAATGTGCCATAGCTGCTCAGTACAACACATATGTAGCATAATGTACAACACATATGTAGCATAATGTGCCATAGCTGCTCAGTACAACACATATGTAGCATAATGTGCCATAGCTGCTCAGTACAACACATATGTAGCATAATGTGCCATAGCTGCTCAGTACAACACATATGTAGCATAATGTGCCATTGCTGCTCAGTACAACACATATGTAGCATAATGTACCATATCTGCTCAGTACAACACATATGTAGCATAATGTACAACACCATAGCTGCTCAGTACAACACATATGTAGCATAATGTGCCATAGCTGCTCAGTACAACACATATGTAGCATAATGTGCCATAGCTGCTCAGTACAACACATATGTAGCATAATGTGTCATAGCTGCTCAGTACAACACATATGTAGCATAATGTGCCATAGCTGCTCAGTACAACACATATGTAGCATAATGTGCCATAGCTGCTCAGTACAACACATATGTAGCATAATGTGCCATAGCTGCTCAGTACAACACATATGTAGCATAATGTACCATAGCTGCTCAGTACAACACATATGTAGCATAATGTGCCATAGCTGCTCAGTACAACACATATGTAGCATAATGTGCCATAGCTGCTCAGTACAACACATATGTAGCATAATGTGCCATGCTCAGTACAACACATAAGCATAATGTGCCATAGCTGCTCAGTACAACACATATGTAGCATAATGTGCCATAGCTGCTCAGTACAACACATATGTAGCATAATGTGCCATAGCTGCTCAGTACAACACATATGTAGCATAATGTGCCATAGCTGCTCAGTACAACACATATGTAGCATAATGTGCCATAGCTGCTCAGTACAACACATATGTAGCATAATGTGCCATAGCTGCTCAGTACAACACATATGTAGCATAATGTGCCATAGCTCAGTACAACACATATGTACATAGCTGCTGCTCAACAACACATATGTAGCATAATGTGCCATAGCTGCTCAGTACAACACATATGTAGCATAATGTGCCATAGCTGCTCAGTACAACACATATGTAGCATAATGTGCCATAGCTGCTCAGTACAACACATATGTAGCATAATGTGCCATAGCTGCTCAGTACAACACATATGTAGCATAATGTGCCATAGCTGCTCAGTACAACACATATGTAGCATAATGTGCCATAGCTGCTCAGTACAACACATATGTAGCATAATGTGCCATAGCTGCTCAGTACAACACATATGTAGTACAACACATATTGACGGCATGCATCTTTAATTATTTAATCCAACTTTTTATGGCAGATGAGGGCTCAAACTTGGACAGGAAACCCTGTCTTTTAGGTTTAAAAAACACGGCTTGTCTCTAAGCACATCGATTTTCCACCTTTCATCGCACTGAACCGATGATCTCAGACATTTAAAAAAAGAACACGTTTTCTTATCTTGGATCTAGGGCTGTCAAAGTTAACATGTTAGCGCATGGGAATAATTTAAAATCCTTGACAGTTTGAACTTCTTTGAACCTCAGAACATCCATAGTCAGTGCTTGTCTTAAGCCGGATCTGTCTGGAACCTGGTATTGGCACTTGTTTTATGGTTCTTTGCCATAGCTCAATATAACAATAGTGATTATTCATATTGTGAATGCTGTTTAACCGGCACCTGTCTGTAAATCTGTCTAAAAGAATGTTAGTAGCATACAGGTCCATTACTACAATGAATAGATGTTCACTATTGTGTTATCTATCGGCACCTCCCAACTCCCAACTCTCTCCTCTCTCCTCTCTCCTCTCTCCTCCCTCCTCCCTCCTCCCTCCTCCCTCCTCCCACCTCTCTCCTCTCTCTCCTCCCTCCTCCCTCCTCCCTCCTCCCTCCTCCCTCCTCCCTCCTCCCTCCTCCCTCCTCCCTCCTCCCACCTCTCTCCTCCCTCCTCCCTCCTCCCACCTCTCTCCTCCCACCTCCCTCCTCCCACCTCTCTCCTCCCTCCTCCCTCCTCCCACCTCTCTCCTCCCACCTCCCTCCTCCCACCTCACTCCTCCCTCCTCCCTGACCAGTCTTGTCCAACTGTTCCTGAGTCGCTCTGTATGAGCAAATCTACCTGCCAACAACTTGCCTGTAGCTTATAGGTAGTTCATCATTATCTGCTGAATCAGCAATATTTTCTAGGCTAACATGAGCATCAACATCATCAAAACACTTTCTATTAGCGGAATTGACAGCCGGAAAAATAGTATCTATTGACAGGCCTTTGGCTATTAGTCAGCACTGTCTATAATCTATAATAAAACATAGTATCTATTGACAGGCCTTTGGCTATTAGTCAGCACTGTCTATAATCTATAATAAAACATAGTATCTATTGACAGGCCTTTGGCTATTAGTCAGCACTGTCTATAATCTATAATAAAACATAGTATCTATTGACAGGCCTTTGGCTATTAGTCAGCACTGTCTATAATCTATAATAAAACATAGTATCTATTGACAGGCCTTTGGCTATTAGTCAGCACTGTCTATAATCTATAATAAAACATAGTATCTATTGACAGGCCTTTGGCTATTAGTCAGCACTGTCTATAATCTATAATAAAACATAGTATCTATTTAGCATAATGATTTGAACACACTGATATTTTAATAGTGTGCAGTTAGGAAAAAATGTTAAGTTTAAAGAGTTTTTAGCAATTAATATTGACTTTATTTTTGTTTCGTTTGAAAGCAGTTTTTTCAACAATTTATTAAATCAAATCCCTGTTTCTGTGTCCATTTAATTGTCCGTTTCGGCTGTGACCCAAGTGACCATGGAGCTACTGGCCAACATGATAAAGTCTGATATTGCAATTAGTTGTATAGATGAAATATAAACGCTCCAGCCAGAACCAGGCGACGGAAGCTTCTAAGCCTTGTTTGTATTCTAGATCCTGTCCTTTGTCTTCGGCTTTTACCTCCTATTAATGGACTGTGTGTTTCTCTAGGGGACCTTTTGTCTGTGTAACATGTCGTGGTTCTAACAATAAAGGAACCATCTGGGGTGCATTTTCCGGTGCTAAGTCAGTGCTAAGACTAGTCCTTCTAGTCGCCACTTTGGTAGAGAAAAGCCTCAATTGTGATGTTGGGATTCAAGAAAAATGTTCAAATGTTTAAGAGAAAAATGTTTAGGAGAAAATTTACAAGACCCTTTGACAAGGAGCATCAACAAATTCAATGAATTAACAAACTGTAAAATGTTCTTACAACTATACTATTATTTAATTAATACAGAAGTGGTGGAAAATCTGCATTTATGATTTACTGAAAGTAGGTCTAATACACATCTAAGACAACATGTATGCATATTAAAGCCAGCTAGAGTTGAAGCATTAGCTGGAATGTGGAGCTAACTAAAGCTAGCTAACTTCAGAGCATTGTGGGTAGACGAGCTCAGTAAGTAGTTCACCCCTCAGGACAACTGAATCAGTCTAAATAAACACCTTCCCAGAGGAATGGATCTCAGCAAAAGGAAAAGAAAAAGTGTTTTTGCTCTGTTCAGCAATAAGCTGCTTCCAATAATGGTCTTGTTGAAAAGAACCAACAGATCCACCCTAAACCCTTAAAAACAGATCCACCCTAAACCCTTAAAAACAGATCAACCCTAAACCCTTAAAAACAGATCCACCCTAAACCTTTAAAAACAGATCAACCCTAAACCCTTAAAACAGATCAACCCTAAACCCTTAAAAACAGATCAACCCTAAACCCTTACTAACAGATCAACCCTAAACCCTTACCAACAGATCAACCCTAAACCCTTACCAATAGATCACCCTAAACCCTTAAAAACAGATCAACCCTAAACCCTTACCAACAGATCAACCATGGTACTATCCATAACATCCTAAACAGCATGATTTTATCAGCCATATTTAATAACACCCACACCTTTTCCTTTCTCAATTACTTTGTATCCGATCATATCTTTGGCCGTGTGTTAAAGACATAACCTCCAGTAGCAAAGGGGCAGGTCTTTCTCCTGGGCTTCGGTATCAAGCCTCATGAGCGGATTGCGATATCACAAGGAGACCCGGATATCCCTGCTGACTTGTTCCCTGGCTATGTTTGCCAATTTTCCTCCCCCATGGGTCTTCCCAGCATCTCGTCAGTGAGCCACACAGTCTGGAAGATTTCCTTAACAACAGTCTGTGTAACAGCGTGTGAACAATCTAGGCCCCTACAAATCAACTCTACAGGCCAAAAAACCCAAATGCAACCAAATGTGTGGAACTGATGGACCATCAACAGGGATTCAATTGGACCAGGAAATGAATGGCCCGAACCAGAGCCGATGAGTTCTGAGCTCCGTCTACTGTATACCTACCAATATCTACAAAAATAAAAAGATACTATAAAGCAATCTTGAAAATAAGAGTATACTTTTAGTTCCTCTCTTCTCAATGACATGTAGTCTGAGACATAACTTTAGATAACGTTTTACATATAGAAGCACATTTGCACGATTGTAAAAACTACTTAAAACTAAGTGCCGAGAAAACTATAGGCAGTTTGACCCTTATGTATGTTAATATGCAAGTGCAATGCTTACAATTTATTTACTCAATGTGTCCAAGGGAACAATCTGTGAAAGGACCAATCTGTGAAAGGACCAATCTGTGATAGGACCAATCTGTGAAAGGACCAATCTGTGAAAGGACCAATCTGTGAAAGGACTAATCTGTAAAAGGACCAATCTGTGAAAGGACCAATGGGTGTCTGGAAATCAGGCTGAATTTGGACACTGATCTTACAATATTATTTTGATTCACATAATCTGGATTCGCTTGTGATTCCATTTGGATACAGTGATAATTACAAAACCACATGAACACAGTCAGTCATACAGCAGAATTCTGCCTCCAGCCATTCTATTAAACAAACCAGACATCAGCAGGCTGTGGATCAGACTTGTTGGTCCAGTACATCCTACAGATGTGAGGTGGTTCAGACTTCCCACAGTGCATCCTGGTGCCATCACTTCCCACAGTGCACCCTGGTGCCATCACTTCCCACAGTGCACCCTGGTGCCATCACTTCCCACAGTACATCCTGGTGCCGTCACTTCCCACAGTGCACCCTGGTGCCGTCACTTCCCACAGTACATCCTGGTACCGTCACCTCCCACAGTACATCCTGGTACCATCACTTCCCACAGTACATCTTGGTACCATCACTTCCCACAGTGCACCCTGGTGCCATCACTTCCCACAGAGCACCCTGGTGCCGTCACTTCCCACAGAGCACCCTGGTGCCGTCACTTCCCACAGAGCACCCTGGTGCCGTCACTTCCCACAGTGCACCCTGGTGCCATCACTTCCCACAGTGCACCCTGGTGCCATCATTTCCCACAGTGCACCCTGGTGCCATCATTTCCCACAGTGCACCCTGGTGCCATCATTTTCCCACGTAAACATACACGGCTGTCCTTGTGATGTAAAAGTAAGCGTGACTCATCAGACCAGACATCTTTTATCCACAACTTTATGATCCAGTTCTGTCGTCCGTGTTCCCGTTTTAGGCACTTTGGACCTGGGTCATGTTGGGCTCTCTGACCAGCTAGCAGCTACGCCGCTCCATACACAGCAGGGTGCGCTGTGGCACGTTCCTCCTGTAACATCATTAAAACCTTCTGTCACTCGTGCCACAGTTGACCTTCAGTCGGTTCGAACCAGACGGGACAGACAGAAGTACGTGTTACTCTCGAGGGAGTAAAAAGTCAAACAACGAGAAAGAATAATCCTCAAATTGCAGATCACTAGTGACAGCAGAGCTGCAGAGGTTTCTGGCTGCTAACCCTGTTATTGACCACATCAATCAGCAGCTCGTCTAATGACAGGTCCTGAAACTTTTGTTTTAATCACATGGACACATACCGTTTCATATGAGTGGGAAAACTGTCACATATGAGTGGGAAAACTGTCACATATGAGTGGGAAAACTGTCACATATGAGTGGGAATACCGTCACATAGGAGTGGGAATACCGTCACATATGAGTGGGAATACCGTCACATATGAGTGGGAATACCGTCACATATGAGTGGGAATACCGTCACATAGGAGTGGGAATACCGTCACATATGAGTGGGAATACCATCACATATGAGTGGGAATACCGTCACATAGGAGTGGGAATACCGTCAGATATGAGTGGGAATACCGTCAGATATGAGTGGGAATACCATTGATCGAGACATGAACGTGCTTCATTAAATCTATCGTCCTTTGTTAAAATCTTGAATTCTTTAGTAAACATAAAGTTAAACAATTGTGTATATGGCACTTTATCAGTTATCAGTTCCAACGCTCGCCTTCCTTTTAAAGGTCACACTTGACCATAATCATGGTCATTCTGACCAGTCTCTGTGTTTCAGGGCATTGTGACACATTCATCTTGTCACTATGATTAAACATGTTTGTGACTTGTGGCACAGTTCAGAATAGACGTGACAGCCTTCGTTGCCCTTGTTTTTCCATGAGGTTGTGTCACACAACTCCCCACAGCCAGTTGGCATTTTGTTCATCCTTAAACATGTTGGTAGGTACTCACCACTGTGACTGTGAGTACTCCACATTCCTACCAGAATGATGAATGATGTAGAGTTGGAGGTGTTGTCCCTGTTGCCAATATAAAGGAGCATCTGTGTGCTGGACCAATCAGATGCCAATATGATGGAGCAGCTGTGTGCTGGACCAATCAGATGCCAATATGATGGAGCAGCTGTGTGCTGGACCAATCAGATGCCAATATAAAGGAGCAGCTGTGTGCTGGACCAATCAGATGCCAATATGATGGAGCAGCTGTGTGCTGGACCAATCAGATGCCAATATGATGGAGCAGCTGTGTGCTGGACCAATCAGATGCCAATATGATGGAGCAGCTGTGTGCTGGACCAATCAGATGCCAATATGATGGAGCATCTGCGGGATGTGCTGGACCATCCAGTTTAATCATTGGTAGTTCCACCTTAAAGGATCTACTGCAAATGTCTGCCAGATACAACAGGAAAATTATAGGCGTCTTGAATTATGTTTCACGAAGAGTCTAAGTTTGCAAACCAACCATTATTAGACACCCAAGGGTGAACATGTGTCACTAGTGAGGATTCTTCCTCATTCTGGGTGTAATTAGTTGGGAAATGGGTTTAGTTTATTGCAAACACCAGGTGGGGGTTTTGTAATTAGCTGGGTATTTAAGTTGAGTGTTTGCTTGGCACTTTGTTGGTTATCGTTTCCAAAGTCACTGCGTTATATTGAGGTGAGAGTGTTGTAGTTATTTGAAGACGTGCTGTTGTTGAATGTATGTTTATCAGTCGCTGTATATGCGCAATATTATTTCAATCAGTTAGTGTTTTTCGCCGTTATCGGTTTGTGTAGAATAAACGTGTCTTCTGAAGTTCCTGGCATGTCACTTGAAATCAGTTATTGTTCGGGAAGCTCAACAAGAAGTTTTTCGAATACCTGAACCTTTTGTATGTTTGGTCTTTTGATGGTGTACCCTCTGGCATTTGCCTTCAAAAACAAACGGTTGTGTGAAAATGACCTTCACGTGTCTCAGATATATTATCCCAATTAGAATCCCAATCAGAATGAGGTTGTGGTGGGCTAAAAGGTTGTTTGCGGCAGGTTAGAAGGGGCTGCATAATTACAAAGCACTTAGTTTGTCAGCAGTTAGGTTTCCATCTAATTTGACATTTATTTAAAACACTAATGGTGTTCTTCCACCAAACTGGCTTCATGGCTAGGAAATGTGCTCGTTGGTGAAGTGTACATTTTTCCGCTTGGCTTTCCATTTTCTGAATACAAGTTTAAGGCTTAACTTTGAGGATGGATGTTTAAGCTCAATGAAGATGTCATCTGTATACATCTGAATTGTATCTAAGTATTTGGCCTCATAGGTAGAGACCAGAATGATGAAAGCAACGCATGTGAACTAGACTGAGCAACAAATCCTATGCAAATGGATTGGTTTCAGAAGCACTTTGAATGTTAACATTACACGAGTCATACTGCATGATTAGAGATGTAGGATGTGTGACCAGCCGATTACGCCCTACATCACTGGAAGAGTGAGAGAAAAAGACACAAAAGCAGAAACGAACAGTTCTTTCAGACACAATGACTGACATCTCACTGCCTATCTGCTATTTTTATATGCTCTTCTGAGTTTAGGAAAGCAGAACACATGAAGGAGGTACAGAAATGCCCTAATGAAAGGTGCACTCAAGCAGATGTGGAAACTTGCTCGATCAAATAAAAAAGTAAAATTTGCAAACATTCTTACAAAGTAACAAAAAAAAACTAGCCGCCTCTGTGCCTGATTAAAAAAAAAAAAAACACTTCCCTCCCCAAAGACTAAAAAAACGTTGAACAACCTATTTCCTGAATATTACATTTCAAACACTGGTCTGTCAGGTTAGTTTTCCTTTTCTTTTGAGCAGGTCACGTCTACAAAACAATCTGGTCATTCTTATGACATTGAAATCAGACCGTCTTGTTTTTTAGCGTAGTTATTATGACTCTAGCAGCGTTAGTGTCTGTAATACGATGATTTTTCTTTGTAATGAGGTCTCTATTACAGGGGCGTCTCTGCATCTGAGGGTTTCTTGTATCATGTCTCTGCTCTCTGTTCCAACACAGCAGGTGCCTGTTATAATGGCTCTCAATGAACTTCACTTCTTTAGCTTCCTGCTGTGATACGCACACATACACGCAGGCAAACACTGATACAGGTGTGTGCGCACACACCACACACACACACACACACACACATTCAGCCCATCTGATATCATCACTCTTATGCATCAGTGTGAAATCCCAGCAGTCTACTCTGTCAAAACATGAATGATAAACACAATATTTGTTGGAACTGTCTGAATTAACTGGGCTCTCACAGAAGCAATCTGGTGCCAGACAGTTGAGTGCTGTCCAGTTTAAAGTGTAGCGTTAACCTTTAAACGTCAGTCTCCAGACAGACAGATAATACATATTGTAGAACATAATACAGCAACCGTAGACCTCATATATTCAGCAGATGCTCATATCAAGAGTAACTTACAGGAGTAATTAGGTTTGACTGATTATTAATTTTGTCAGCTCTGGGATTCCAACTTGCAACCTTTAGTTTCCTGTCAGAAGAAACCATCTACTGTCCCTAAAGACTCATGTAGTCTCGTTGACCCCATCCTGCCAGCAGGCAAATTAGTGACAGTTATTTAAAATATGCTGCATGGATAAATTACAAAAACACTCAAATTAAACTGCGTCGTAAAATGTATTTGGGCGTCCTTATCGGAGAATCTAACAATGGGAAACCTGTTTCTGGTGTGGAGCTGTGAAAGAAAATCCCAATACTGGTTGAGATCTTAGTTAATTGCTATAGCACTCCTGTGGTTCCAATCAGCACAATTTGTAAATGCTAGATATCTACAACAATACGCATCAAAAATGGGCAAATGGCAGAGATGTTCTGCGTTAGTAATTCATAACTTTTATTTGAACGTTTGTTTTTGTCACTAATCAGGAATGTGTGTTGCACAATAATCTACAGATCTTAAGAAGAGTGCTTGAGTCAAGTTGAGGCAGTAGAAGACATAATACTGTACACGTAGTGTACAGACGGCAATTGATTGGCTGTTGGTTAGAAGTAAGCAGAAGATGTCTGGATGGAATCTCCAGGGCTTCAAGGTGAAAGACATATAATCTATTAATTTGTCTTTGAGTGAGACAGTCGTCTCTAATGGTTCCTGTCAGTCGCTCAGATAACAGCGCTGCTAAATAATTCAAATGTTGAGCTTTGACCACAACACCCAGTGGATTACAAAGTTCACCATTATGCAGCTTGCTGCTGAACTTGCTGCTGTGTAACGCATTTATATAACTTAATGATAATGTCATTATTATTGTGATGTTGTCATCAGTAGTAATGGCATGTGATTATTAGTGGAGTGATCTCAGAAGTTGTTTGATACAGTGCTTCCGTCTGTCAGTCTGGTTGTCTGTCTGTCTGTCTGGCTGTCTGTCTGTCTGGCCGTCTGTCTGGTTGTCTGTCTGGCTGTCTGTCTGTCTGTCTGGTTGTCTGGCTGTCTGTCTGGCTGTCCTTTTCACTATGTGTAAATATGTCATGTGTTCTCTCTGTCCTGACACTCTCTTGCCCTGATGACAGCTCCGACACTTGACAGACTGATGCTGGAAACCTGATGCATGTTGACAGTCGCGTGTTCATGAGCATGTGTGTGTAGCTGTGTGCTAGTCACAACGCCCCAGATATTAGCGTGTGTCATAACACCCCAGATATTAGCGTGTGTCATAACACCCCAGATATTAGCATGTGTCATAACACCCCAGATATTAGCGTGTGTCATAACACCCCAGATATTAGCGTGTGTCACAACACCCCAGAT
This sequence comes from Dallia pectoralis, assembly GCA_029465975.1. Lineage (NCBI taxonomy): Eukaryota > Metazoa > Chordata > Actinopteri > Esociformes > Umbridae > Dallia > Dallia pectoralis. The sequence goes on along the minus strand of CM055756.1, from coordinate 12,354,737 downwards.
ATTAGCGTGTGTCATAACACCCCAGATATTAGCGTGTGTCATAACACCCCAGATATTAGCGTGTGTCATAACACCCCAGATATTAGCGTGTGTCATAACACCCCAGATATTAGCGTGTGTCACAACACCCCAGATATTAGCGTGTGTCACAACACCCCAGATATTAGCGTGTGTCACAACACCCCAGATATTAGCGTGTGTCACAACACCCCAGATATTAGCGTGTGTCATAACACCCCAGATATTAGCTGTGTGTCACAACACCCCAGATATTAGCTGTGTGTCACACACCCCAGATATTAGCTGTGTGTCATAACACCCCAGATATTAGCTGTGTGTCATAACACCCCAGATATTAGCGTGTGTCATAACACCCCAGATATTAGCGTGTGTCATAACACCCCAGATATTAGCTGTGTGTCATAACACCCCAGATATTAGCGTGTGTCACAACACCCCAGATATTAGTGTGTGTCACAACACCCCAGATATTAGCGTGTGTCATAACACCCCAGATATTAGCGTGTGTCATAACACCCCAGATATTAGCGTGTGTCACAACACCCCAGATATTAGCGTGTGTCATAACACCCCAGATATTAGCGTGTGTCATAACACCCCAGATATTAGCGTGTGTCACAACACCCCAGATATTAGCGTGTGTCATAACACCCCAGATATTAGCGTGTGTCACAACACCCCAGATATTAGCGTGTGTCATAACACCCCAGATATTAGCGTGTGTCATAACACCCCAGATATTAGCGTGTGTCATAACACCCCAGATATTAGCGTGTGTCATAACACCCCAGATATTAGCGTGTGTCACAACACCCCAGATATTAGCGTGTGTCACAACACCCCAGATATTAGCTGTGTGTCACACCGCCCAGATATTAGCTGTGTGTCACAACGCCCAGATATTAGCTGTGTGTCACAACACCCCAGATATTAGCGTGTGTCATAACACCCCAGATATTAGCGTGTGTCACAACACCCCAGATATTAGCGTGTGTCATAACACCCCAGATATTAGCGTGTGTCATAACACCCCAGATATTAGCGTGTGTCATAACACCCCAGATATTAGCGTGTGTCATAACACCCCAGATATTAGCGTGTGTCACAACACCCCAGATATTAGCGTGTGTCACAACACCCCAGATATTAGCTGTGTGTCACACCGCCCAGATATTAGCTGTGTGTCACAACGCCCCAGATATTAGCTGTGTGTCACACCGCCCAGATATTAGCTGTGTGTCACAACACCCCAGATATTAGCTGTGTGTCATAACACCCCAGATATTAGCGTGTGTCACAACACCCCAGATATTAGCGTGTGTCACAACACCCCAGATATTAGCGTGTGTCACAACACCCCAGATATTAGCGTGTGTCACAACACCCCAGATATTAGCGTGTGTCACAACACCCCAGATATTAGCGTGTGTCACAACACCCCAGATATTAGCGTGTGTCACAACACCCCAGATATTAGCTGTGTGTCATAACGCCCCAGATATTAGCTGTGTGTCACACCGCCCAGATATTAGCTGTGTGTCACACCGCCCAGATATTAGCGTGTGTCACAACACCCCAGATATTAGCGTGTGTCACAACACCCCAGATATTAGCGTGTGTCACAACACCCCAGATATTAGCTGTGTGTCACACCGCCCAGATATTAGCTGTGTGTCACAACGCCCCAGATATTAGCTGTGTGTCACAACGCCCCAGATACTAGCTGTGTGTCATAATGCCCCAGATACTAGCTGTGTGTCATAACGCCCCAGATATTAGCTGTGTGCTAGTCAGAACGCCTGGTGGGAGGCAGGGTGTCACGGGTGGCAGGGTGGCACGGGTCAATCATGACCAAGAAATCCCTCCTGCTGGTCAGTTTCTTTTCTGGTGTTGTGGCCCTCAGCTACCGTCCATCTGTCATGTGACACTAATCGGATGAAGCTCACCACATCAAGTCACCGATAACGTTTTGTTATTTAGTTGCGTTGGTATCGGGCTTGTAATGGCTATGAGACCCCTACAGGTTAGGAGTGGTACTGCAGAGCCCATTTGTCTCGTGAATTTTATGGAGATTTTGTGTGTTTCTAATTTTCCTATTGGCTATTGGCCCTAGGCTATTGGCCCTATCACACACATCGCTTTCATTGTGACGTGCTTCATTTGTCCAAGTGAAATTCAACTGACCACGATCACAGGACCCCTTCTGATTTGCTGACCACAACAGCCAATCCCATTTCTGTTACAGCCACAACACACATGGAGAAGAGGAAGACTAGTGGAAGAAGGCTGTTGATTCACCAAACTTCAGCATTCAACACAATTCTTCCCTCCAAACCTGTCACCAAGTTCAGATCACTGGGTCCACACGCCAAGCTATGAAACGTGAACAAAATAGGTAAGAAACACAAAGCTATGAAACGTGAACAAAATAGGTAAGAAACACCAAGCTATGAAACGTGAACACAATAGGTAAGAAACACCAAGCTATGAAACGTGAACAAAATAGGTAAGAAACACCAAGCTATGAAACGTGAACAAAATAGGTAAGAAACACCAAGCTATGAAACGTGAACAAAATAGGTCAGAAACACCAAGCTATGAAACGTGAACAAAATAGGTCAGAAACACCAAGCTATGAAACGTGAACACAATAGGTCAGAAACCCCAAGCTATGAAACGTCAACAAAATAGGTCAGAAACACAAAGCTATGAAACGTGAACAAAATAGGTAAGAAACACCCAGCTATGAAACGTGAACAAAATAGGTAAGAAACACCAAGCTATGAAACGTGAACACAATAGGTCAGAAACGCCAAGCTATGAAACGTGAACAAAATAGGTAGGAAACACCAAGCTATGAAACGTGAACAAAATAGGTCAGAAACACCAAGCTATGAAACGTGAACACAATAGGTCAGAAACGCCAAGCTATGAAACGTGAACAAAATAGGTAAGAAACACCAAGCTATGAAACGTGAACACAATAGGTCAGAAACGCCAAGCTATGAAACGTGAACAAAACAGGTAAGAAACACCAAGCTATGAAACGTGAACAAAATAAGTAAGAAACACCAAGCTATGAAACGTGAACAAAATAGGTAAGAAACACCAAGCTATGAAACGTGAACAAAATAGGTCGGAAACACCAAGCTATGAAAGGTGAACACAATAGGTTAGAAACACCAAGTTATGAAACATGAACAAAATAGGTAAGAAACACCAAGCTATGAAACGTGAACAAAATAGGCAAGAAACACCAAGCTATGAAACGTGAACAAAATAGGTAAGAAACACCAAGCTATGAAACGTGAACAAAATAGGTTAGAAACACCAAGCTATGAAACGTGAACAAAATAGGTAAGAAACACCAAGCTATGAAATGTGAACAAAATAGGTCAGAAACACCAAGCTATGAAACATGAACAAAATAGGTAAGAAACACCAAGCTATGAAATGTGAACAAAATAGGTAAGAAACACCAAGCTATGAAACGTGAACAAAATAGGTTAGAAACACCAAGTTATGAAACGTGAACAAAATAGGTAAGAAACACCAAGCTATGAAACGTGAACAAAATAGGTAAGAAACACCAAGCTATGAAATGTGAACAAAATAGGTAAGAAACACCAAGCTATGAAACGTGAACACAATAGGTCAGAAACACCAAGCTATGAAACGTGAAGACAATAGGTCAGAAACACCAAATCTTCTCAGTAGTTGATGCACTTACTTTCTCTCCAGCAGGGCGGTTCCACCCTGTCACTAATCTGGGCACTGCCTTCACAATAAGGCGCCCATATAAACACTCCCCCTCTCCCACACCTCCCCTACCCCAACCCCCTCCCCCACTCCCCCTCTCCCACTCGCTCCTTCTCCTCCACTCCCCCTCTCCCACACCTCCCCTACCCCACTCCCCCTCTCCCACACCTCCCCTACCCCAACCCCACTCTCCCTCTACCCCACTCCCCCTCTCCCCTCGCCCTACCCCACTCCCCCTCTCACACTCTCCCCACCTACCCCCCTCACACCTCCCCCTCTCCCCTCTCCCACTCGCTCCTTCTCCTCCACTCCCCCTCTCCCCCTCACCCCTCTCCCACTCGCTCCTTCTCCTCCACTCCCCCTCTCCCCCTCACCCCTCTCCCACTCGCTCCTTCTCCTCCACTCCCCCTCTCCCACTCTCCCTCTACCCCAACCCCACTCTCCCCCTACCCCACTCCCCCTCTCCCACTCGCTACTTCTCCTCCACTCCCCCTCTCCCCTCCTCTTCTCCTCTCAGCTCTATGACGGTTCGTAAAGGAAAGAAACTCAGCATCTCCATCCAGGAACACATGGCCATTGACGTCTGTCCAGGCCCCATCCGGCCAATCAGGACCATCTCGGCCTACTTCCCCCGCCTGTCCCCCACATCCGAGCCCATCTCCCCGAACCCCACCAGCTCCTCGCTTGTCCTCAGCCCCGGGGGTGCTGACTGCAGGATGGGCAGTGCCAGCGGGCGGCTCTTGTCACCCCTGCTGCCGGGGGCGATGGGAGGGGGCGGGTCTCTGTCGTTGCGGAGCAGCGTGGACATGTCCGTGGAGATCAACAGTTCAGACAGCGACGACTGCAGTAAGTTTGGACGTTGTTATATGTGAGTGAGCATGGATGTGTTTATGTTGTTGTGTGTGAGTGTGTGTGAGCAAGGATGTGTTTATGATGTTGTGTTTATGTTGTTGTGTTTATGTTGTTGTGTTTGTGTTGTTGTGTTTATGTTGTTGTGTTTATGATGTTGTGTTTATGTTGTTGTGTTTATGATGTTGTGTTTATGTTGTTGTGTTTATGTTGTTGTGTTTGTGTTGTTGTGTTTATGTTGTTGTGTTTATGATGTTGTGTTTATGTTGTTGTGTTTATGTTGTTGTGTTTATGTTGTTGTGTTTGTGTTGTTGTGTTTGTGTTGTTGTGTTTATGTTGTTGTGTTTGTGTTGTTGTGTTTGTGTTGTTGTGTTTGTGTTGTTGTGTTTGTGTTGTTGTGTTTGTGTTGTTGTGTTTGTGTTGTTGTGTTTGTGTTGTTGTGTTTGTGTTGTTGTGTTTGTGTTGTTGTGTTTGTGTTGTTGTGTTTGTGTTGTTGTGTTTATGTAAGTGTGACTGAGCATGAACTGTCATACACTTGGTTTAAGATGCATTCCGGGTTCCTAAGCAAAACCAAACCATATTGAATGACTAACAACTGTCACGCTCAATGGAGTGCAGATGTGGAAGGAAGGAGCAGACACACGATCAGCTGGCGTTTGATGGTTATTTTAATTACAAGTCCCAAACCACAGTAGCACAGTATACTCTACTAATGAGGGAATGGGCACCAGGTGTGTGTGATGACGAGACAGGACAATAATGTGATGGAAGGAATGGTTGAGCTAGAGGACTGGTGAGGATGAACGCCAAAGCCTGCCAGCAGGTGGCCGTAGAATGGCTTTGAAAGGAGCTTTGACAAAAACAAATAATGTGTTGTGTATTTCGAATTTAGCATTTTGTAAGATATATGAAATTGTTGAAGTACTAAACAATTGGATGACAAAAAAACTGGGACAGAATTCTGGCTAATAAGCATCACTATCAGAGCTACTGGCTGAAGATATGTAGAAAACTCTGGAGTGCCTCATTATTTTGATGATTTACATCCCATATAAATGTTTTTTGTGCTGGCACATATTTATGTGATGTCTACAGCGTTGTCATTTCAGATTGTTGAAGTCAGTGTGCTGTTCTATTCACACACAGTCATTGGTTGGTTTCCATTCTGTGGTTTCCATTGTGACAGGTATGTTGTTAAATCTGTCTTGCATCAAACATGGCTTGAAATTATTCATTCATTGGTTGATTGATTCAGTTATTGGTTCATATTATTTTAAATGTATTGATTTAAAGGTACCAAACCTAATCTTTGCTACCTGGTTGGGATTGTTATGATAAATTATGCCTAATTACATTTAGCTCTTTTTTCTTCATTATTTTAAGTTTGTTATGTCTATTTTGCTATTTGACGGACCTCAGGATGACAAACGAATGCGGGAAATATGGGAATAAAACGTTTGAAATAAACAAATAGGAAACTGTCACAGACACAAGCCATGTAAATATGTCTGTTTCTGCCACATATTGTACCACTGTACAGCTGCACTGGGAACACTGGAGTTTGACCTGCGTTATGAACAAGCTTCCTGTCAGCTGCACTGTTCCATCCTCAGGGCCAAGGTAACCTCACAGATACTATGATATATGAGATATGATATATGATAAATGATAAATGATATATGATAAATGATAAATGATAAATGATAAATGATATATGAGATATGATATATGATATGATATATGAGATATGATACATGATACATGATATATGATATGATATTTGAGATATGATATATGATATATGAGATATGATATGTGATATGATTTATGAGATATGATATGATATATGATATATGAGATATGATATGATATATGAGATATGATATGATACATGATATATGATATATGAGATATGATACATGATACATGATACATGATACATGATATATGATATGATATATGAGATATGATATATGATATGATATATGAGATATGAGATATGATATGTGATATGATATGTATGATATATGATATGATATATGAGATATGATATATGATATATGAGATATGATATTATATATGATATATGATATGATATATGAGATATGATATGAGATATGATATGAGATATGATATGATATATGAGATATGATGCATGATACATGATACATGATATATGATATGATATATGATATATGATATGATATATGAGATATGAGATATGATATATGATATATGATATATGATACATGATATATTCTATATTATATATTATATATGATATGATATAATATATGATATAATATGATATATGATATAATATGATACATGATATATGATATAATATGATACATGATATATGATATGCGATATATGATGTGATATATGTATATATAAATGTATAAATGTATTCCTTTTAGATCTACTCCTCGGCCCAATTCCAAATTGACACATTTTATGGACCCTGACATCTATTATCCACATTTTATACGACTTCTTCTTTTCTGAAAGACATACATATACCAGTCCTTTATCCCAATGCCTGGGGCGCAGAACGATATCACGTAATAACTGTCTTGCTTCAGGAAGGATCGATTTGTTTGTGTTGTCGTCTAAAACATTATACCCAGGAAATGGTTGATTACTACACAGAATCTCTAACCCCCAGGTTCAGTTGGCTAGGGTCCTCTGGTCAGAAGAAGTAACCGTATGGAGTACAGAAGCTCTAACGCCCAGGTTCAGTTGGCTAGGGTCCTCTGGTCAGAAGAAGTAACCGTATGGAGTACAGAAGCTCTAACGCCCAGGTTCAGTTGGCTAGGGTCCTCTGGTCAGAAGAAGTAACCGTATGGAGTACAAAAGCTCTAACGCCCAGGTTCAGTTGGCTAGGGTCCTCTGGTCAGAAGAAGTAACCGTATGGAGTACAGAAGCTCTAACGCCCAGGTTCAGTTGGCTAGGGTCCTCTGGTCAGAAGAAGTAACCGTATGGAGTACAGAAGCTCTAACGCCCAGGTTTAGTTGGCTAGGGTCCTCTGGTAAGAAGAAGTAACCGTATGGAGTACAGAAGCTCTAAACACCAGGATTAGTTGGCTAGGGTCCTCTGGTCAGAAGAAGTAACCGTATGGAGTACAGAAGCATTTTGGGCATTCCTGTTTGTCTAAACGTCACCATTTCTATTGAGTTCTAGCTAAACTGTGTTTGTCTTTCTTCTCCAATTCTTTTCTGCTCTTTCCTTGTTTAGGGTTTGAAACCAATGGATTTTAACGGTTTAGCCGACCCATATGTCAAACTGCACCTCCTCCCTGGTGCCTGCAGGGTGAGTTGAGCCATAATGGCTGTAGTTACATCCTATTATCTCTGACCTTTTTAGGGAGAAATCACTTTAGCTAAAGATCCAGAAGGTTCTGCTCTGTGTTTCCACCTGGTTCTGTGTTTATTCTCTGTACACTCTTTATGATGAGCTATACATTTTGACCCTACACAGGTGAACCGAATAACGTTTATTATCTCCTAACTAGGATGTGTACATGTTAGACTCATCAGGCAGTTTTATTCTAGCCGCTGTGTGTCAACTCGTTGATCATTTCTCTGTTGGATTCAGGCTGGGTGTTTGTAAAAGAACTTTGTGACAACTTTGTTGTATAAAGTGCTTTATAAAATACATGTGATTGATGTTAAGGTCCGGGTACACCAAATGAACAGCGAACAATCACTTCTGGTAGCAAACATTTTGGATCCAGGGGAAATGGGCAGGTGTAAAGATCTGAGCAATTTTGACCAATGGGCCAAATTGTTCTGGCTAGACGACTGGGTCAGAGCATCTCTGAATCTCAGCAGTGCTGAAAACCCGTTCCAATGTTCTGTATGTCTGGCTTCAGGAACAACCTGCTGGTCTGATGTTGTTTGTGACTCAGAACCACATGTATTATGTATAAATGCAGATAACCCATTACAGAAGCCCACTGCTTAAAATGACCACTGATATTTGTCATATTACTGCCGGAGTTGCAGAACCCTATTTAAACATCTGTTCTATGGGCATATGGGCAGTTTATTGTGAGAACGTTTGTTCAAATAGCCACAGGTTTTAGTTATGGACGTTTTTTCTTTGATGTTCAGAAATAGAAAGGTTTGTCTATATCTTTGTAACCAAAATATGTTAAGAAAATATCAGCAAAAACTGAAAAATGCACGTTCACTTGAAACAGTTGTTTTTTTAGCTTTTGTTCATTTATATTGATCTATACAATACATTCATATTTTTGTGAACTGTCTAGTATTCAAAATACGAAATAGTAGATCTCTAAATAGCTCTAAATCCCTGTAATGTCACTAATATCACAAATCTCCAAGGAAACCTGATAATTTTCTGGTCCCCAGTAGTTTCTACTAGGCATACAGATGCCCTTTAAATGTAGATTTACGGCTGATTGAAATTGAATTGATGTTTGGAAGGTTAAAGAACTAAATCAAAGTGAACATTCATTATTCATCACATTAATGTGTTTTTGAGCAGAAGTCCAGAGACAACAGTTAAATAATGACCCAGGAACTCCTCCAGTTCCAGTTCATTTGATTGAATTCATAACTTGTTCTTAATTAATTCTCTGTCTTTCTGTCAGGCTAACAAGTTGAAGACAAAGATTGTCCGGAACACTCTGAATCCAGTGTGGAATGAAACACTGACCTATATTGGTATTACAGAGGAGGACATGCATAGGAAGACACTCAGGTGTGTGTGTGTGTGTTGGGGTGACACTCAGGTGTGTGTGTGTTGGGGTGACACTCAGGTGTGTGTGTGTGTTTGTGTGTCTGTGTGTGTGTTGGGGTGACACTCTGTGTGTGTGTGTGTGTGTGTGTGTGTGTGTGTGTGTGTGTGGTGGGATGTGTGTGTATGTCTGCATGTGTTGGGGTGAGATTTGATGTGTCACCCCCACACACAGTCATAATTAAGTTCACTGTGTTGTCTCTAATTGGGAACCATAATTATGTTCACTGTGTTGTCTCTAATTGGGAGCCATAATTATGTTCACTGTGTTGTCTCTAATTGGGAGCCCTAATTAAGTTCACTGTATTGTCTCTAATTGGGAGCCCTAATTAAGTTCACTGTGTTGTCTCTAATTGGGTGCCCTAATTAAGTTCACTGTGTTGTCTCTAATTGGGAGCCCTAATTAAGTTCACTGTGTTGTCTCTAATTGGGAGCCCTAATTAAGTTCACTGTGTTGTCTCTAATTGGGTGCCCTAATTAAGTTCACTGTGTTGTCTCTAATTGGGTGCCATAATTATGTTCACTGTGTTGTCTCTAATTGGGAGCCCTAATTAAGTTCACTGTATTGTCTCTAATTGGGAGCCCTAATTAAGTTCACTGTGTTGTCTCTAATTGGGTGCCCTAATTAAGTTCACTGTGTTGTCTCTAATTGGGAGCCCTAATTAAGTTCACTGTGTTGTCTCTAATTGGGAGCCCTAATTAAGTTCACTGTGTTGTCTCTAATTGGGAGCCATAATTATGTTCACTGTGTTGTCTCTAATTGGGAGCCCTAATTAAGTTCACTGTATTGTCTCTAATTGGGAGCCATAATTATGTTCACTGTGTTGTCTCTAATTGGGAGCTTTAATTAAGTTCACTGTATTGTCTCTAATTGGGAGCCCTAATTAAGTTCACTGTGTTGTCTCTAATTGGGAGCCCTAATTAAGTTCACTGTGTTGTCTCTAATTGGGAGCCCTAATTAAGTTCACTGTATTGTCTCTAATTGGGAGCCCTAATTAAGTTCACTGTGTTGTCTCTAATTGGGAGCCCTAATTAAGTTCACTGTATTGTCTCTAATTGGGAGCCCTAATTAAGTTCACTGTGTTGTCTCTAATTGGGAGCCCTAATTAAGTTCACTGTATTGTCTCTAATTGGGAGCCCTAGTTAAGTTCACTGTGTTGTCTCTAATTGGGAGCCCTAATTAAGTTCACTGTGTTTCAGTAGGGGTGTGGGTCTTTGTTTGCTGTCAGTTGTTTTGTTGTGCTGCTTGATGTTTTCTTGTTGGTTTTCACCAAAGTTTTGTAAGCTGTGATGGATCTAATAATCTCTGCTCTCACGTCCTCCTTGAACCAGCTCTGTGACAAATGGGTCTAAGTGAATTAGAATTGTATTTATTGAGGAGAGGATGGCAGAGCTTTAATCAGAGAGGCTGCTCAACCAGCTAATGTTTCAACGGAAGCACGGATGTTACTCTATTACAAAGATACCAAAGTGTTTAGTGTTTTATAATAAAAACATAAATTACCTCTGAACAAACCTAAAGTAATCACAATAACAGTAAGCTCTGAGGCTGTTTATATGTGACTTTTTAATTTAGATACAGATGGCAGTTTGCATGTGCTTTGGTACAGGGTCTTGTCTTATCTAGCAGGCAGGAGTCAAATATGAAAATTATGCATCTGCCTTTAAACAGTTTAAGAGTGGCTGCTTCCTGTATGGCGCCCTACATTTGCTGTATTGTACCCTACATTTTGTTCATTGCACAATGATTAGTGTACTAAGAAGCAATAGGGACCAAATTGGAAATCACGCAGTGTTTGGTATATATTTATAGAATAATTGCACCCAGCACTCCTTGAATTCTGTTATGGCCCTCTCAAAGGCTCTCAAAACCTTTTCCAGATGGGACGATAGCAGAACACCACCATACTCCTGTTTACCCTGTGATTATCCAATGGAAATTACCTCTGTGTTGCACACAACATGCGGAAAATAATCTGTATCCCAGGGCAACAGTCGACTGAGGGCAGAGCTTAAAAACTTTGCTTGAGTGGTGTTTCTTTTTCCTCCGGTGCGAAAGCAAGAGTTCGAATAATTTATCTTCCGAGCTGTATAGTAAAACACGAGGAAATATACACTAAGCTGAATCATTATGAGACCTGACAAGTGCACATGATATAGATAGATTACATGATATAGATGGATTACATGATATAGATGGATTACATGATATAGATGGATTACATGATATAGATGGATTACATGATATAGATGGATTACATGATATAGATGGATTACATGATATAGATAGATTACATGATATAGATGGATTACATGATATAGATAGATTACATGATATAGATGGATTACATGATATAGATGGATTACATGATATAGATAGATTACATGATATAGATGGATTACATGATATAGATGGATTACATGATATAGATAGATTACATGATATAGATGGATTACATGATATAGATGTATTACATGATATAGATGGATTACATGATATAGATGTATTAGATGGACAGTGAACCATCAGTTCTCATAGTCAACGTGTTGGATGCAGGAGAAATAGGCAGTAAAGACCTGAACGACTTTGACAAGGGCAAATTGTTACGGCCAAATGACTAAGCCTCAGAAACGGCATGGTCTCAGAAACGGCATGCAGCCGGTACCAACTGTGCTCCGAGGAGGGAGAAAACAACTAGCCTGAGGCAGAAGTTAGGGGGAATTTGTCATGACTCACCGGGCATCAAACCCTGCTACACTGGGCAAGTGAGCGTGAAAACCGGACCGTAGAGCAGATAACTGGACCGTGGAGCAGAGAAATTGGACGGTGGAGCAGAGAACTGGACAGTGGAGCAGAGAACTGGACCGTGGAGCAGAGAACTGGACTGTGGAACAGAGAACTGGACCGTGGAGCAGAGAACTGGACCGTGGAGCAGAGAACTGGACCGTGGAGCAGAGAACTGGACCGTGGAGCAGAGAACTGGACCGTGGAGCAGAGAACTGGACTGTGGAGCAGAGAACTGGACTGTGGAGCAGAGAACCTGGACCGTGGAGCAGAGAACTGGACCGTGGAGCAGAGAACTGGACTGTGGAGCAGAGAACTGGACTGTGGAGCAGAGAACTGGACCGTGGAGCAGAGAACTGGACCGTGGAGCAGAGAACTGGACCGTGGAGCAGAGAACTGGACTGTGGAGCAGAGAACTGGACCGTGGAGCAGAGAACTGGACCGTGGAGCAGAGAACTGGACTGTGGAGCAGAGAACTGGACCGTGGAGCAGAGAACTGGACTGTGGAGCAGAGAACTGGACCGTGGAGCAGAGAACTGGACTGTGGAGCAGAGAACTGGACCGTGGAGCAGAGAACTGGACCGTGGAGCAGAGAACTGGACTGTGGAGCAGAGAACTGGACCGTGGAGCAGAGAACTGGACCGTGGAGCAGAGAACTGGACTGTGGAGCAGAGAACTGGACCGTGGAGCAGAGAACCTGGACCGTGGAGCAGAGAACTGGACCGTGGAGCAGAGAACCTGGACCGTGGAGCAGAGAACTGGACCGTGGAGCAGAGAACCTGGACCGTGGAGCAGAGAACTGGACCGTGGAGCAGAGAACCTGGACCGTGGAGCAGAGAAATAAGCTTGTCTGGTCCAAAGAGTCATTTTTTCTTTCACATCGTGTGTGTGTGTGTGTGTGTGTGTGCGCACAATTTTATTTAATGGGGTATTTATGTCACCAGGAATCACTGTAGGAAGACGACAGGCCGAAGGGGGGAGTGAAGAGTTCAAGGTGTTGACTTGGCCTTCAAATTCCCCAGATCTCAATCTGATTAAACATCTGTGGGATGTACTGAACCAACAATTCTGATCCACAGTGACTCCACCTCACATCTGTACTGGACCAACAAGTCTGATCCATGGTGACTCCACTTCACAACTTATGACTTGAAGGTTCTACTGTTAATGTCTTGGACCCAGATACCACAGGACACCTTCAGGGTTCTACTGTTAATGTCTTGGACCCAGATACCACAGGACACCTTCAGGGTTCTACTGGTAATGTCTTGGTACCAGATACCACAGGACACCTTCAGGGGTCTTGTAGAATCCAAACCACAGGACATATTCAGAGCCTTTGAGAGCCTGTGTACCAGAACTTTTTGTACATAAGAAAACAACATCGCCACTCAATAATTTTTTTGTAAACTGAGAACACCTTAATATTATTCGTTGGAGAAATAAGCGTGAACTGTCTTGGTCAGGGACAGAATAACCTTTGCTGGGATTAAATTAAACAACCTTTCTGTTTGTGGCCAGATGCTTTATCCGCTAACATCCACCTGGTCTCTGATCTGGTGGCAGGCATGAATATGGTGCTGCCAGCACTGCTTTAGCCCAATAGCATTGGCAACTGTTCATCTGAGGTTTTCTGTGTTGTCTTTTCAATTGCAGGGCTCACTGAGCCTTTAGTTTGGTCAGGTTTAACAGAAACCATGGTCACAAAGCTTGTCACTGTGTACTGTCAATGGTCAAATCTGTCATTGTTCCCAAATTTGACTGCATTAATTTGTGCACATTAGATTATGTGTTCAACCCACCAGACCGTTTCTACAGCAAACCCTTATGTCCAATCTGTTGATGTTACCACTTCTTTCATCAACAAAGCATGAGACTTTTCATACAGTTTTGGTAAGAAGCCAATGTATTTATTTATCAGGATATTGTTCAGACTGTTTATTTTCTGTCTTTTGTTGACGATGCTGCAATGATTTTTCACAGCTTTGTGAAGAGTTTAAGAACGGCTAATTGGATTTTCTGGTTTGTACATTTGATAATTTAGCATCAAACCACAGGCCTATTGGGTTCTGTGGGTTTGTATTGTGGTGTCTTTAATAGCATGAGTGAAGGTTTTGTAAATGTCCTTGTCTTTTTATTTGATTGTTAGTTTCCATAAGTGGTTTCTCCTTCTCCGTTATTCATAGCAACTCACCGTTCTAAGCATTTTAAACATTTCCCAAGGATTTAATGTAATACATCTTGCAGTAACGTTGACCCTTTTGGGCCAGTTGTTCTTCAGTTCAACATGATCTCTCTTTCAAATTGATCGTCTTTCTTATTAACATTAGTGTTTCACTCTCCCTCTCCCCCTCTTCTCTCTCTCCCTCTCTTCTCTCTCTCCCTCTCTTCCTCTCTTCTCTCCCTCTCCATCTCTCCCCCTCTTCACCCTCTTCTCTCTCTTCCTCTCCCTCTCTTCTCCCCCTCTCCCCCTCTCCCCCCTCTTCCTCTCTTCTCCCTCTCTTCTCCCCCTCTTCTATCTCTTTCTCTTCCTCTCTTCTCCCCCTCTTCTTCCTCTACCTCTCCATCTCTCCCTGTCGCCCCCCCTCCCCCTCCATCTCTCCCCCTCTTCTCTCTCTCCCCCTCTTCTCTGTCTTCCTCTCTTTTCCCTCTCTTCTCCCTCTTTTCTCCCCCCCCCCTCTTCCTCTCTTCTCTCCTCCTCTCCCTCTCCATCTCTCGTTCTTCCTGCCCTAGGTTGTCTGTATGTGATGAGGATAAGTTGACTCATAATGAGTTTATTGGAGAGTCCCGTGTTCCCCTGAAGCGTGTCAAACCCGACCAGACCAAACACTTCCACACCTGCCTGGAGCACCCACCCCCGGTATGAAACCCCACACACACGCTGCCCAACAGACACACACAGGAAACCCAACACACACACATAAAACCCAACACACACACGGGAGACCCAACACACACACAGGAAACCCAACACACACACATAAAACCCAACACACACACATAAAACCCAACACACACACGGGAGACCCAACACACACATGAGACACCCCCTCATTCCAAACGACTACAACACATGTTTCAACTTGATTTTTGATGTTTTAAGATGAGACACAAAACAGAGAACCAAGCTGACTTTGTTCACGTTCTTCTTCCTCCTCTTCCTCTTTCCTCAGCTCCCCTCTCCAACAGCCATGGGAGCAGCACTCAGAGGCATTTCCTGTTACCTGAGAGAGGTGCTGTCTTTATTACGTTATTTTATCAATGTGTAACTGCTGTTCTTGTCGAGCTCCTCCTTCCCGGTTCCTCCTGGGAAATTGTCGAGGTGTCCATGAGCAAGACACCTAACCCCAGCTGCTCCTGGCTAGCCTGCAGTCGCTTTGCATGGTAGACGCGGTCGTCAGTGTATGAATGAGTGAATGAATGGGTGAATGAGACGCAGGATCTGTAAAGCGCTTTGGATAAAAGCGCTATATAAAAGCGCAGCATTTACCATTTATATGAGTCTACTGTATTGGATCTGGTACTGGTATTGGTACATTGGTATTGAGCTGTGCTTTTGTATAATATCTTTCAACCTTCAAACATTTTTTGTATTGCATTTCATGCCATGCAAATCTTTATGTAAGATACCGACATCTGCAGGTAAAGTTTTAAGTTCATATTTCAAGTATATTTTTCTATAAAGGTGTCTGAGATATTTGCTATTAAAAAGGTTTCCTCGTCTGTCAATTGGCATCAACATATCGGCTCCTCATACGTGCTGTAGACACTCTAAAACTATTGCCCCATCCTTAACGATAAATTATTGGGTAAGGAAAATACTGTTTTTATTATTCTTATTATTTGTATTTTCACATATGTTTTATTTAGAGCATCTAAACCAACTAATTGGCTTCTCTTTATGTTTTCCCCATTCACTTTAGCTTTTGCTACATCATTTAGGAACTAGATTTGAATTTGAAAAGCTTCAGTTTGTTCAGCCTGGTAGGAAGTCATTATCGACCTTATTACCAGTGAATTTACACCACATGCCCTCAGCACCTGGGGAGACCTGGGGATATTGTGAAGGGAAACACTTAGGAAAGTAGAGATAATGTAGAACAGATCTTGGAATGAATATGATACTTATTAGTTTGGATGAAAAAAGGATTAAACTGAAATGAATAGCAGGGGGCCCAGAACAGAGCCCTGATGTGCACCTGAGCACAGCACAGTGTTCCGTGGGCAGAATAAATTGTTCTCCAAATGCTTTGAAATAAAATAGAAGGGCAACAGAATATGAGACGACACTTGACCGTGAAATAAACATTCGATTTTCAGATTGAGGGATCAAAGCAAGAGAGAGAAATAGAGTGAGGTGGATAAAATAGAGTGAGGTGGATGAAATAGAGTGTGGTGGATGAAATAGAGTGAGGTGGATGAAATAGAGTGAGGTGGATGAAATAGAGTGAGGTGGATGAAATAGAGTGAGGTGGATGAAATAGAGTGAGGTGGATGAAATAGAGTGAGGTGGATAAAATAGAGTGAGGTGGATGAAATAGAGTGAGGTGGATGAAATAGAGTGAGGTGGATGAAATAGAGTGAGGTGGATGAAATAGAGTGAGGTGGATGAAATAGAGTGAGATGGATGAAATAGAGTGATGTGAATGAAATAGAGTGAGATGGATGAAATAGAGTGAGGCGGATGAAATAGAGTGAGATGGATGAAATAGAGTGATGTGAATGAAATAGAGTGAAATGGATGAAATAGAGTGAGATGGATGAAATAGAGTGAGATGGATGAAATAGAGTGAGATGGATGAAATGGTGTGAGGCGGATTAGTTATCAGAGGAAAAGAACAGGGAGCAAACTGAAAGAGTTTTGTGACTCGATTCTTGTCAGACAGCTTGAGGCGGTTATGTTTATTCTAAACTCCAGTTGTGTGTGTGTGTGTGTGTTTGTTGTTGGCGACTGTATGCGTGCACCTGTGTGTATCTACGTGTGTGTAGAGAAGAAGAGTGATGAAGGAGTGCCATCTGTGATTTAATGAGATACATCTGAATATAACAGCTAGCTCACATCTGAATATAACAGCTAGCTCACATCTGAATATAACAGCTAGCTCACATCTGAATATAACAGCTAGCTCACATCTGAATATAACAGCTAGATCACATCTGAATATAACAGCTAGCTCACTTCTGAATATAACAGCTAGCTCACATCTGAATATAACAGCTAGCTCACATCTGAATATAACAGCTAGCTCACATCTGAATGTAACAGCTAGCTCACATCTGAATATAACAGCTAGCTCACATCTGAATATAACAGCTAGCTCACTGCAGCCAATAGCTTTCCTATTGTGCCTCCCTGACTCAGTATGTTAACCTGCTCATTCAGATGGCCACCTCATCAATACCCTCATTATCAGTCCCTCCTGGGATGTGTGCATGCGTTTGCTATTTGAAAAAGGTTGTATTCATGCTGTCCTGACTGATGGCATCTGGCTACTATGCTGTTGTAACTGAGTGTGGTAGCCGAGAACTCAACACCCAAATAAGTTATCAGCAGATGCCAAGCAAACATCTGTCATTTGTGAACCTTTGTTTCTGCTGTCATATTCTGGGTGGAATATGTGAAACTATTAAACTTAACATGTGATGGAGCAGAAGACGGGGAGGAGATGGAGGAGTAGACAGGGAGGAGATGGAGTAGACAGGGAGGAGATGGAGTAGACAGGGAGGAGATGGAGGAGTAGACAGGGAGGAGATGGAGGAGTAGACAGGGAGGAGATGGAGTAGACAGGGAGGAGATGGAGGAGTAGACAGGGAGGAGATGGAGGAGTAGACAGGGAGGAGATGGAGGAGTAGACAGGGAGGAGATGGAGGAGTAGACAGGGAGGAGATGGAGGAGTAGACAGGGAGGAGATGGAGTAGACAGGGAGGAGATGGAGTAGACAGGGAGGAGATGGAGGAGTAGACAGGGAGGAGATGGAGGAGTAGACAGGGAGAAGATGGAGGAGTAGACAGGGAGGAGATGGAGGAGTAGACAGGGAGGAGATGGAGTAGACAGGGAAGAGATGGAGGAGTAGACAGGGAGGAGATGGAGGAGTAGACAGGGAGGAGATGGAGGAGTAGACAGGGAGGAGATGGAGTAGACAGGGAGGAGATGGAGGAGTAGACAGGAGATGGAGGAAAAAAGAGTAGAAGATAGAAGTATAATTCCACAGACAAATAATACAGCATGATGCAAAGTCCACCCAAGACCTTCAGAAATGTAAAACGTTCCTGGTCAAAGTGCCTCAAACTAAAATATTTGCAGAATCACCCAGAATCCTCCACTAGCCGGGTCTGTCTAGGGACCAATGTATATCAGCCTTTTAGCTGTTACTCTCACAGCTTTAAATGGATCCATTCCCATCCTGACGAGTACATGTGATGTCAGCAAGCAGCTCATCTATTTTGGACTTTAGGGCGGCTGCAGGCGAGCAACAGCAGCGTGGAGAATTCAACATTTCACTCTGAAATCTTCTGATGCTCAGGAATTCAGAAGTGAGCCTATGAAGAGAGGGAGGTCCTTCAGGTGTTCTTCATGGAGGCTTCAGAGCCTTTTAGCTAACCAGAGATCCGTGGTCAAACTGACAGCCAGCCAGTCTCTGCATCCTGTCTGGGCTGGTAGGATGTTTCCTTGACAACACAAGCGAGGGCACAGCATCTATTTGCCAAGGAGAACATTGGATGCCCAGCTTGAGTTTATAAAGTGTACGCTAGCAGAACATTTGTGTTGGAACGGCGAGGAAAATGAGGTGTCTTGGCCTTCTGACCTCCTGTACCAATTTATTTAATGCAACTTACTTAGTAGAAAACACTCATCTAACAGCAGCTTACAGTTCAGTGAGTCTGCTGGATTTCAGGTGAATATCAGCCTGTGTAAAACTCATCACACAAAAATAAAGCTCTATATATATTTCAGTTCTAACCGGATTTTACCAAATTCTTTGGGAAGGGTAACTAGTCAATGACTGAGGCTAAATAAACAAGATACAATCTGTTTTGAACAAATTTGTGTGGCATTTTTGGTTAAAAAAAGTGATTGTTTGAATCATGCATTACAGTTTTTCCTAATAGACCTTTTTTAGGGATATTTTATCATCTTTTTTATTAAGTGAGAGAGAAAGTTGAAAGTAGAGGTGTGTGCTGCAAAGTGCGCCGGCCACTGGACCACTGGATCACTGGATCACTGGATCACTGGACCACTGGACCACTGGACCACTGGACCACTGGATAACTGGATCACTGGATCACTGGACCACTGGACCATTGGATCACTGGATCACTGGATCACTGGACCACTGGACCACTGGATCACTGGATCACTGGATCACTGGACCACTGGACCACTGGATCGTTGGGTCACTGGATCACTGGCTCGCTGGGTCGCTGGACCACTGGACCACTGGATCACTGGATCACCCCAGGCCATACCCAATAGACGTTTTTCAGAGTGAGAAACCACGAACAACCAAGCAAATCAAATGCTATTGGGCGTTATATATTTACTGCTTGTGAGAATGCCAAAACATGAATGCCAGTGACACTACTTTACCAACTGAATTCCACAGGACCACATTAGCAAAGCTACTCAGTGAGAAGGTTACGGTCCCTGGGTTTCAAATGTTAGTTGCTTCGTTCACATCGATGTGGTAAAAATGTGCGTCTCTGTCTGTCCTCGGCTCCATGTGAACTCATTTCCATTGAAATAGAACTTGTGCCACCTATGGGTTTTATACACCACGCTTCAAGGATTTACAGAAAATGTGATGCAATCTTCCTTCTGAAATATGACGCACAAACGCATCAGTGTGAAACTTCTAAATTTCATTAGAATGAAAGAAGCGTACCTATTAGACTTAGAGGAGCGAAAGGAAAGTGAGAAATGATGGGAGGTACAAAGAAAGAGAATGAAAATGAAAGAGTATGTGATTTAAATTAATTTGAAACAATTGTTATTCCATCTGGGAGAGATTATAACAAAGAAAGAGTTGGAATACAGTTTTACGTCGATCATTAATGGATAATCAATTGTAATGAGTGTGTTTCGGTGTGTGTGTGTGTTTGTGTGTTTTAGGTGTGTGTGTGTGTTTTAGGTGTGTGTGTGTTGGAGAACAAAAGAGAGAGTTTGGAGCCAGAAATGCTGGTGTGAGCCAAACAACGGGCGGGTGTGTGTGTGTGTGTGTTGGAGAACAACGGGCGGGTGTGTGTGTGTTGGAGAACAACGGGCGGGTGTGTGTGTGTTGGAGAACAACGGGCGGGGGTGTGTGTGTGTGTGTGTGTGTGTGTGTGTGGGCGAACATTCCTTCAGGGGACAGAGAAGAAGGAGGGGAGCCAGTCTTATTACTATTGATCTAAACGTCTTCTCTCTCTCTCTCCGTCTCTCTCTGTCTCTCTCTATCTCTCTCTCCGTCTCTCTCTCTCTTGTCTCTCTCTCCGTCTCTCTCTCTCCGTTTCTCTCCGTCTCTCATTCTCCATCTCTCTCTCTCTCTTGTCTCTCTCTCCGTCTCTCTCTCTGTTTGAGTGGACAATGGGGACCGGGGAATCTGGGCAGGGTGACAGATGGAGAGATGACAAGCCCACATCAACGGATTGAAAGACCTGAAATCGAACGGGACAGTTATTCGATTGGACGGCCTAAAGTGTTTAGCAGTCGCTCGCAGACTCTATTCTCCGCCAATCTCATCTAATTTTCAGACTGTCAGCTGCTCTAGCCGTATTCAGGAAGCTTGGGGTGTAGGTAGTAATTGACCTTTCACATAACGATGGATATTTCATTAACAGTGTGTTTTTTCCCCGCCATTATAAATGCCGAGCGGAGACTGGCCCGGCGATTCTCCTCAGACGATCATGTCCAGTTCTGTACTTCCTGTTTAGGATCACTCCCTCCTCTGCAGTCTCCACAGTGTAGTTAGAGCAGTCTATTACCAGATCATCTGAGCTATTGCTGAAATATCAAGCTTCCCCTTTTCTCCTACTCTCTTCATCTCTCCATCCTCTTACTTTGTCATTCTCCTCCCCTTCTTCCTCTCCGACACTTTTATCTTCCTCTCACTCCTGTTTCTTTTCTTTCAATCCTTTCACCTCGTCTGTTTGTGTCGGCCTAACCTTCTACACCAACCTCATCCTCTCTTCTCTCCATCATCCCCTCTGGCTCGTCCTACCTAGTCATTACTAACGTCTGACTAACTGTTTTCCCACAGAATTCGAGGAGGTGGAACAAGTCCAGCCTTCTTTCATTCCTCTATTTCTGACTTGTCCCTGTTTCTCAACAGTGGGAGAATGAACAGCTCAACAGTTTAGAGGAGAGAGGCCGGCTTCTACTCTCGCTGCAGTTCCTGCCCCCGCCAGACGAGGGCGACGCAGCTGTGGGAGAAGTGCGTAGGGCTGAGGGTCTGTGTGTCGGCGTGCTGCGCTGTGCTCATCTGGCCGCCATGGACGTCAATGGGTTCTCAGACCCCTACGTGAAAACGTAAGCAGCTCACCTGTACGTGTGTCTATGGGAGGCAGCTCACCTGTATGTGTGTCTATGGGAGGCAGCTCACCTGTATGTGTGTCTATGGGAGGCAGCTCACCTGTATGTGTGTCTATGGGAGGTAGCTCACCTGTATGTGTGTCTATGAGAGGCAGCTCACCTGTATGGTGTCTATGGGAGGCAGCTCACCTGTATGTGTGTCTATGGGAGGCAGCTCACCTGTATGTGTGTCTATGGGAGGTAGCTCACCTGTATGTGTGTCTATGGGAGGCAGCTCACCTGTATGTGTGTCTATGGGAGGTAGCTCACCTGTATGTGTGTCTATAGGAGGCAGCTCACCTGTATGTGTGTCTATGACGCACAGAGACATCAAACAGACACAGTTGTTTCTGCACAGAGACATCACACAGTCGTTTCTGCACAGAGACATCACACAGACACAGTCTTTTCTGCACAGAGACATCACACAGACACAGTCGTTTCTGCACAGAGACATCACACAGACACAGTCGTGAGAAATCAACAGTAGCAAGCATATAAATCTCCAGGGAACCAAGCCAGGCAAAACAACATAGTTGTTCAGGTCACTCTATAATTTATTCAACACAAAGATGCATAACACTAAAGCCACAGGCATGCGTATTTGAAATGGTAACCAAAGAAAACAGTTACTGGCACAGGGGCAGAATAAATTAGAATTGAAAGAGCAGCAACAGTCATGCACTGAGTTTAATCGTTTCAAAGAATAAGCAGCACAATGCCTCCAAATAATAAGCCATGTTTACCCCGATATTACAGCTGAACATTGACAAAACCACTAGCTGATAGCAACAAAACAAAAAACGACCCCGCTGAACTTCTCATTGCAAGCTTATGCTATTACTCTCACAGCATTAAATCATTATTGACCTAAAAGTTTAAAAGCATTTAGCCTCGGGTGGTCCAGCAATGGAAGCTACAGCGTGGGTTAGAATCAAGTCCAGAACTGTTTCACTGGAATAACTTTTGCCCTATTGTCTATCTCATGAACCATAACAATTCATGAAAATATGTTTTTAAAAATAAACGTTGAATGTGTGGTCTGTGGGGCACAAGTACTGCTGCAGCATCCATTCTGCTCCCGGTCAGCTTGTGGGGTTCTCCTGTTCAGTTTGTGGGGTTCTCCCGGTCAGCTTGTGGGGTTCTCCTATTCAGTTTGTGGGGTTCTCCCGGTCAGCTTGTGGGGTTCTCCTGTTCAGGTTGTGGGGTTCTCCCGGTCAGCTTGTGGGGTTCTCCTATTCAGTTTGTGGGGTTCTCCCGGTCAGCTTGTGGGGTTCTCCTGTTCAGTTTGTGGGGTTCTCCCGGTCAGCTTTTGGGGTTCTCCCGGTCAGCTTTTGGGGTTCTCCCGGTCAGCTTGTGGGGTTCTCCCGGTCAGCTTGTGGGGTTCTCCCGGTCAGCTTGTGGGGTTCTCCCGGTTGTGGGGTTCTCCCAGAGTAGACGTAAACAGGATGCAGACAAAAAGAGTTGTGTTCTGCTGGAGAGAGTTTGTGCAGATCCATGTACCTCTTTCTAAGTCAGACGTTCAGCACATCACAGTGACTTCAGCTTTGTGCGGATCAAAGATGGCCCAGTAGCTTTATTCGACACTTGAGAGTGCCTGTTTGGAGATTGTTTCCCGTTTCCCAAGGCTTTCTTTACACAATTCCTTAGGAAGGGTTGGGGAAGGTGTTTCAAATATTCTAAGGTTAAGTTTGGGGAAATGTTTCTGAACCTGTGCACTTCAGCTCATGTTAAACCCTGGGTTTATCCACAGTCTTCTCACACATCCACATTAATTTTCCTTTCTCACTCTCTGGCGCTCAAGAAGTAGTTGATCCTGGGCAAACAGAATTGCATGTTAAAGTACTTCTTTGGCAAAATCCCAAACATCACATTGCCGTATGCAAATATGCAGATGAGAGTCAATAACAGGATGCCTTGTCAAGGCTTGTGCATGAGGTGTCCGTCTGGTCTGTGAACGGCGAATCCATGAAAAACATAGTGGTACACAATGTTTTCAGGAAGTTCTACGAGGTATATCCTGTTTTAATCCCAACAGCAAAGCACATTTATGAACTTTCTCCCTGCTAAAGAAGGACATGGATAATCTTCTCTGGCATATTTTCTGCATTTGTTTTGTGCGTTTGACTGATGTTGAGTAAAAGACAATTATCCTACTGAGGACAATAAAACTAACTTCAAATGCTTTTACAGCTGCTTCTGGTCATCAACACAACAAACGTGTGCGCGGATCAATGAATGAACAGAGTTTCAGAGACTGACACCTTATTAATTAGAAAAATAAAACATATTACGTTGTTTTGATACTTTTTCGGGACAGAACGTTGTTTGTATCCATCAGGCGTTTGGACTTTTTTTTTGCTTTGCTGTCAGAGCTTGAGGACTTGAGTTTTTGAGTTTTTTACGTACTCTGCAGTGAATCATGATGGTAGGCAAATTACAAAGGAAAGTGTTAAAGGTACGTAAAAAAAGAAATATAAAATAATAATGTGACGTGAAAGAAATGTAGCATTTCACAAATAATTATTTTATAAAAGCCTGAAAGTGACCGCATTTCCCTGCTTGCTGTTACATGTAATTGTCACAGCCCGAAGTTGTGTGAGTCTTCAGAAAGGCTTGGCTGCCAGAACGTCAACACTAAACGACCATTAACTATGATAAACACTACACACTAGAGATGACTGATGACCTTCTCTTCTGGGTTTATTATATTTCTCATTATGAAACATTTCTCCTATTGAATCATAATGTTATTTAAGTACTCCACAATTTCTCATTTGAAGAAAAGGGAATCTCACCAACCTAAATTCTGAAGCCAACCTGCAAGAAGTAAGGAAACTGGTCTCTGGAAAGTGTATCGACAAAATATCTGTGCATATTATTAAAGTGATATGTAACCATGATCCAATAATACAACAGGTAAAACACAGCTAGACGTGCACTCACAGAGACTCACTAAGGAGACTTCGGGGATGTGGGCTTTGAGCCGTTCACTTTAGATGTCAAATGTTTCTTTGTTTGTTTCTTCTGTTTCACAAAACAGAAGAAAAAGGACGAGCTAATAGTACTGCATCAAACCAGCTGAGCCTTACTGTCAACAACAACGGATCAGAACCAGGGGTAATTGATCCCAAATGCAGACAGGAAACATGTGGCGGAATAGGAAATTCAAGTGAGAGAAAGAGAGAGCGTGGGGGAGAGGGGGGGAAGGGGGTGGGACAGAGAGAAAGTAAATGGGTGAGAAAGATTGAATATTAGGGAGGACGGAGGGCTGAGAGGAATATGTTTAAAGGTGACCAGAGAGAGAGGACTAGAATACAAAACAGAAGATAAAACAGGGAGGAGGGATTATCTGGACCTCGTCCAATTAGGACTCTTCACAGCGTCTGCTCACACAACTCCTCTTTGTCATTGGTCAGACAGGAAATCAATAAACTCAGCTTCTATGGTCAGGCTGGATGCCTGCTTGTGTTATTATTTTTTTAGCAAATTTTGACAGGAAAGAAATGTTAGCAATTTTTTTACAGTTTTCATCCTGTCCTTCAAAACAAGGATTCAGACCAAATATCTCTGGTCTTGTCTAATCCCGACCCAAATATCTCTGGTTTAGTAGTTTTGCTTTCAGATGTATCTTAAATGTTAAACACCTGGACTAGATAAAACCAGATGTGTGTCCACCAGCTAGGACCTGGACTAGATAAAACCAGATGTGTTTCCACCAGCTAGGACCTGGACTAGATAAAACCTGGAGCTAGATAAAACCAGATGTGTGTCCACCAGCAGATGTGTGTCCACCAGGACCTGGACTAGATAAAACCAGATGTGTGTCCACCAGCTAGGACCTGGACTAGATAAAACCAGATGTGTGTCCACCAGCTAGGACCTGGACTAGATAAAACCAGATGTGTGTCCACCAGCTAGGACCTGGACTAGATAAAACCAGATGTGTGTCCACCAGCTAGGACCTGGACTAGATAAAACCAGATGTGTGTCCACCAGCTAGGACCTGGACTAGATAAAACCAGATGTGTGTCCACCAGCTAGGACCTGGACTAGATAAAACTGGAATAAATGTCTCCATTCCTCAATTCTCCTCTGAATGATTATTCGTGTTTCATCTGATGTAGTACAATGTTCCAAAGCAATTATTAATCTCCAGGTAAAATGGTCAGAAACAGATGAGAGCTCTGCTTGCTATCGCTCGCCCCCGCACAGCACACACACACACACACACACACACACACACACACACACACACACACACACACACCACCACCCAGGACACACACACACACACACACACACTCACACACTCACACACACACCACCACCCAGGACACACACTGTCACACACACACACACACACACACACACACACACACACACACACACTGTAACCCCACCCGTCTCTCTGACAGATCAAAGCCAAGTCTCTCACTGGGCACATTTGTTTTTCCTTTGGTGTGTGTGTTTGTAGCAGTGTGTGTATGTAGCTGTGCGTGTGCGTGCACATGCGTGTGTGTGTGTACATGCGTGTGTGTGTGTCTGTAAGTACCTGAATGTGTATGTGTGCAGTTTAGTAAGCATATCATCATTTCATCCACAGTCAGTGGGAGGTCACTCCATGGAACTGAGTGACATTGTGTTTGTGGATCTCTCTCTCTCTCTCTCTCTCTCTCTCTCTCTCTCTCTCTCTCTCTCTCTGTCTCTCTCACTCTCTCTGTCTCTCTCCCTCTCTCTCTCTCTCTCTCTCTCTCTGTTTCTCTCTCTCTCTCTCTCTCTCTCTCTCTCTCTCTCTCTCTCTCTCTCTCTCTCTCTCTCTCTCTCTCTCTCTGTCTCTCTCACTCTCTCTGTCTCTCTCCCTCTCTCTCTCTCTCTCTCTCTCTCTGTTTCTCTCTCTCTGTCTCTCTCTGTCTCTCTCCCTCTCCCTCTCTCTCTCTCTGTCTCTCTCTCTCTCTCTCTCTCACTGCATGCTGGGAGTGTGGGCGTGGCTGCTGGGAGTTTTGGTGGGTGAGCGTGTGTGTTTGAGAGTGCTAACAAACTTTTTGTTTGTTGGTTTTTCCCTTGGGATTTAATTCTTTCGGTTCTTTCTCTTTTGTGATTGTTGAGGGAATTTCGTTTGGAGTTTATTGGGGGTGGGTGGGGATGGCGACCCGTTCGGGGACGCCGTCCTTGTCGCTTCGACATGGATTGAGATGCGTTACAGACCCTACCACAACTGTCGAGGAAGTTCTGGTTGCTGTAGGGGACAAGGTAGGATTCGATAATGTTTCCTATGCGTCAAGAATGAACAAGGCAGTGGTGGTTTTTCTGAAGGAAGAGCGTCTTGTTCATATAATGGTTGAGCACGGCGTGCTGCTAAAAGGTATGTACTTTCAAGTAACACCACCGATTTCTAATGTGCCACCATTTATTCCGGATGAGTTGTTAACTCGCGAGTTGGCGCGATTCGGAAAGTTTGCCAGCTCCATTAAAATGGTCCCTCTGGGGTGTAAACACCCGGACCTTAAAAGAGTTATGTCGTTTAGGCGACAGGTTTTTATGTTTCTTGACTCACCTGAACAGACTTTGGATTCGTCATTCAAAGTGAAACATGAAGACCGCCTGTATATGGTATATGCCAGTACAGGCAGCCAACGGTGTTTTGAATGTGGGGATGTCGGACATAAACGTCAGGCGTGCCCACATAATGATAAGAATGCAAGCGGGGTACAAGTGACTCCTGTAGTGGCTGTTAGTACGGGGACAGATGGGTTAGTAGTGGTTGCGCAACAGGCGGACCTGAATGGAACTAGGGGTGAGACAGTGGTGGTAGCGCAACAGGCGGACCTGAATGAAACCAGGGACGAGCAGGCGGCTCAGCTGATAGGAGCTAGTGGGAAAGATGGGCAGCAGGTTGAAAATGTGGTGACTGGGAGTGAACTGGGGTCTGTAGTAGTGGAAAGGAAACACGATAGTAGTGGTGGGGTGGTGAATAATCTTGCAGTGGAGGAGGTAGCTAGCACTAGTGGTGTGTAGCGAGAGAAGGGCCAGGAGGGTATGGTCCCTCAGACAGACAGGAGGAGGTGCCCTGTGATAGTAGTGGTAAACAGACTGGAGGTGGTTTATGGAGTGTGGCAGGAGCGAGTCAGGAGTCAGTGGCTTCTGAGAGTGATGATCAGGAGGAGGACATCACTGATGGTCCAGCTGAAGTGCCAGCAAGTGGTGATGATGACTCCCTATATACACTGGATGAGGTGAATGGGTTCCTGGATAAAACATTTGGGAAAACAGTTAAATTGTCGAATTACTTTGATGAGGAGAAGTTTGCACGGTCTGCAAGAGTGCTGCAGAAGACAGTGGGGGTGGAGGAGCTGAGTGCAAAAAAGCGTTTCCGTTTAAGGAAAATTGTTACGGCTGTGTCGGCAGCAAAAAGTCGTAGTACTCGTGGGAAAGTAAAAAGGATAATAAAGTAATCATGTGTTGTGGGCTTCACAGGGTGTTTTCTCCATGTAGGATCTTTTCATCTGTCTATTTTCTTTTTTCCCTTTATCTTTTATTCATGGCAGTTCTTCAGGTTGGCTCTCTTAACATTAATGGGGGAAGGAATAGGACCAAGAGAGCGTGGGTATTGGAGGTAGTCCAACAGAAAAAGCTGGATGTGGTCTTCCTTCAGGAGACACATAGTGATGAGGCCAACGCTGCTGAATGGGGTGTGTGGTGGCAGGGGCAACATGTCCTCAGCCATGGTACAAATTTTAGTGCTGGGGTGGCTGTTCTTTTCTCATCAGGGTTGGGGGTGACTGTCCTGTCTAAAACAGTGATTGTTCTAGGCCGTGCCATATTAGTAAAGGCAGATGTTATGGGAAGGCTGTTTTACTTTTTGTGTGTTTATGCTCCCAATGAGGGCACAGACCGCATAACTTTTTTTGGTAGTATTCGGGAGGCATTGAGGCAGTGTGATCCAGAGGGGTGTTTGGTTGTAGGGGGAGACTGGAATTGCACAGTAGAGTTTGCTGTTGATCGTACCAGTGAGGAACCTCATCTGCAGTCAGCTACTTGTCTGGCGGGGGTTCTGGCTGAGTTTGAAGTTTCAGATGTGTGGAGGGTTAGGAATGCATTGGTCCGGCAGTACACATGGGTGAAGGTGAATGAGGGGCGTGTTAGTGCAGCAAGATTAGATAGGTTATATGTTTCTGAGCACTATGGTGGTAGGATTGTGGGGTGTGACATTGTTCCGGTGGGGTTCTCGGATCACCACTTGGTCACGGTTGGGGTACATATGTCCTGTCCACAACGGAGGCCATCTCATTGGTATTTTAATGTGAAATTGTTGCAAGATAGACTGTTTGGTGAACGTTTTTTATTATTTTGGGAGCATTGGAGAGCTGCTAAGGGAGACTATGAGTCATTGGGGCAGTGGTGGGATGTTGGGAAAACGCAAATACGGGTTTTCTGTCAACAGTACACAGCGTTCTCTAGCAGGGAGGTTAAGGAGGCAGTGAGAACACTGGAGCAAGAGATCAGAGCTATTGAGCAACAATTAGTTGCTCAAAGTGACGTTGGGCTAGCTGCGTCATTACAGAACAAGAAGTATGGACTGAAAACATATTTACATGAAAGGGTGAAGTGTGCCTTAGTTAGGTCTCGATTCACTGCCTTCAAAGACATGGATGCTCCGAGCACTTTTTTCTTTAATCTGGGGCTGCCGATCCCGCACCGAAAGCAAATGGTCTGCCTGCGTCTTCCTGATGGGAGAGTGACCTCCGTGGAAGCTGAGATGCGTCAGCATGCTGTGGAGTTCTACTCATCTCTGTATGAAGCGGAGGACTGTGACCGTGAAGATACTGAACAGATCTTGCATGGACTTCCCCAACTGGGTGCTGAACAGAAAGCAGCTTTGGACTCGGCAATTACAATGCAGGAACTGTCTGCGGCCGTTATGCAGCTTTCCTCCGGCCGTGCTCCGGGTATTGATGGACTACCATCAGACTTCTATAAGTTTTTCTGGAGGATTATTGGGGAGGACTTTTATGATGTGGTGTGTGAGTCTTTTCAGAATGGTTCCCTTCCAGTGTCATGTTGCCGTGCTGTCCTATCACTGTTGCCAAAAAAGGGGATTTGACTTTGTTGAAGAACTGGCGCCCTGTGGCATTATTGTGCGCTGACTACAAGGTGATTTCCAAGTGTCTGTCAAATAGATTGAAAGAGCATTTGGGGCTGTTGGTCCACAGAGATCAGTCGTACTGTATTCCTGAGCGGTCAATTGTTGACAATTTGTTTTTGGTCAGGGACGTGCTGGACATTTGCAAGATGTCTGATACGAATGTTGGTCTGCTTTCGTTAGATCAGGAGAAGGCTTTTGATCGTGTGGACCACAAGTACTTATTCGCCGCAATGCAGGCTTTTGGTTTTGGGAAGGGTTTCTTATCATGGATCAACCTATTGTATGCTGGTGCGTCATGTATGGTGAAGGTGGGGGTGGGTTGAGCTGCCCAATACCTGTTCACAGGGGTATTAGACAGGGCTGCCCAGTTTCGGGGCAGCTGTACTGTCTAGCCATTGAACCGCTGCTATGTACTCTGCGAGCAAAGCTAGCTGGTTTCTCAGTGCCAGGGCTTATTGTCCAAACAGGGATGATGTTGTCTGCTTATGCAGATGACGTCACTGTGTTTATCACGGGCAGTGAGGATGTTGAAGCTCTAACCAGCGCCTTAAAGGTTTATGAGGGGGCATCCTCAGCCAGAGTAAACTGGGGTAAGAGTGAGTCACTGTGGGCAGGTCGGCTTCATGGAGGAAGTGCTCCACAGTTACCTGGGGGACTCCAATGGGGCAGGGATGGACTCAAGACGTTGGGGGTTTTTCTAGGGTCTGATGAGTTTCAGAGGAAGAACTGGGAGGGTCTGGAGGAGAAGGTTGGTGCCAGACTGTCTAGATGGACATGGCTGCTGCCGCAGATGTCCTATAGGGGAAGAGTTTTGGTGGCAAACAACCTCGCTGCCTCAACCCTGTGGCATCGATTAATGGTGTTACAACCTCCTGTGGGTCTTATTCAAGAACTGCAGAGGATGCTGGTGAACTTTTTCTGGTCCGGTCAGCACTGGATAAAGGCTGCAGCACTGTATCTGCCGCTGCATGAGGGTGGGCAAGGCCTGGTGGACATCGCCTCAAGGGTCCTGGCTTTCAGGCTGTCTACGGCCCAGAGATTGATTCACAGTGACGGTTCCTGTTGGGTGGATACAGCCCATGTTTTACTGAGGAGGGCAGGCAGTCTGGGCTTGGACAAACACCTTTTCCTCCTGAATTTGGAGGAGGTTAAGCTGTCTGGCCTCACACCTTTTTATGAGTCGGTCTTGCAGGCTTGGAAGGTGTTGGAGGTGTCAAGACAGAATGGGGCACCACCAGGAATGTGGCTGTTTGAGGAGCCACTGTTCCATAATGCAATCCTCAGGTCCCGGGTGTTGGGCTCAGTAAGCCTGTGTGCCCAATTAAGGACAGCGGGGTGTGTAAAGCTGGGTCACCTGATGCAATGGAATAGCAGGTCACTGGAGGAGCTGGCCAGGAGGGCAGGGATCAGGTCGTCGCGGCTACTGAGGAGGGTTGTGGCTGAGGTCTGTGAGTCCTTGCCAATACCGCACAGGAGTTTTGCCACTGACACCTCTTCCTCTGACCGCTGGAGGGATGGCCTGGAATATGAGGTCCCGCTACTGTACGTTAGGGCTGCCTCAGGGGTATTTGAAGAGGATGCGGGGCAGCTGCTCTCATTCAGGACCCCGGAGCTGGGGGATCTTAAGGACATGGGGAAGAAGGCAATGTATGTTGTCTGTGTGAAGGTGTCCAGAGCATCCTCCCTAGTGGGGGTAAAGGCGACAAAGTGGGCAGAGGTGTTTGGTCGAGGCTCTTCCCCTATAGGTTGTTGGCGGACTATATATAAAATGCCTATTGATAAGAGGACAGCTGACCTCCAATGGAGGACTATTCATGGGGCTATTGCCACCAACAGACATGTCGTACATCTTGACCCAAATGTTGAGGAAAACTGCCCGTTTTGTATGGAGCCAGAAACCCTGGCACATCTGTTTTTACAGTGTCCCAGGTTAGTAGGGCTGTTGGACCAGCTTGCTCAGTGGTTCTTTGCTTTGGGTGAGTTTTTCTCTTCCAAACTGTTTATATTTGGCCCCAAGTATTGTTTTAATAGACGAAACACCATTGTTTTACTAAATTTTATGTCAGGGACAGCTAAGTTGGCTATTTGGAAGACCCGGAAGAATCAAATTCGGGGCCAGGGGTCTGTGGATGTTGCGGGCATGCTTCAGGGCTTGCTAGCTGCAAGACTGAGGGTGGAGTATGCATACTATAAACTGGTTGGGGACACTGAGCGGTTCATGTCTATCTGGGGCATCCAGGGAGTGTTATGTTCTGTTGTTGGGGAGGATTTGGTGTTGTGTTGTTAATTTGTCCATTTAAAGTGTATTGTGTTATTCTTTTTGTGGCTTTGTTTTTCTTTTTTTTTCTTTGTCTGTGTGGTTTCTTGTACTTGTAGTTGTGGTGTTGTGAGTCCATAGGACTCAATAAAGTGTTTTTTAAAACTCAAAACTCTCTCTCTCTCTCTCTCACTCCCCCCCTCTTGTTATCTCTCTCTCTCTCCCTCTCTCTCTGTTTCTCTCCCTCTCCTTCTCTCTCTCTCTCTCTCTCTCTCTGTCTCTCTCTCTCTGTCTCTCTCTCTGTGTCTCTCTCTCTCTCTCTCTCTCTCTCTCTCTCTCTCTCTCTCTCTCTCTCTCTCTCTCTCTCTCTCTCTCTCTCTCTCTCTCTCTCCCTCTCTCTCTCTCTCTCTCTCTCACTCCCCCTCTTGTTATCTCTCTCTGTCTCTCCCTCTTTTTTCCAATCCCTCCTCTCAGATACCTGAAGCCTGACACACAGAAGAAATCCAAACACAAAACAGCTGTGATTAAAAAGACCCTTAACCCAGAATTCAATGAGGTATGACCCTGTGTGTGTGTGTGTGTGTGTGTGTGTGTGTGTGTGTGTGTGTGTGTGTGTGTGTGTGTGTGTGTGTGTGTGTGTGTGTGTGTGTGTGTGTGTGTGTGTGTGTGTGTGTGTGTGTGTGTGTGTGTGTGTGTGTGTGTGTGTCCTGTAGAGTGTTTTTGCTGCCTGGGGATCAATGTTAATGTCAATGCTAATGAGATGTCCAGACACATTTTTAAACTCACTAGTCATCTGTCTCAGTTTCTCTACTTCATCGTTCCCTAAGCACCATCTCTTACTCATGTTTCTCTCTTCACCTCTCATCTCTTTCTCCTGTCTTTAGCTCCCTCTTGTCTTTCAGTCTGTTATTCTCGTCTTTTTCTCAGTCTTGCCTCTCTCTTCTGTACAATATTCAATAATAAAACCTCATCCTCCTTTTCTTCACTCATCCATGTGAACGTAATTAAAACAATGGGTACTAATATCTAATCTTCTGCGGAACTTTTCCTCAGTGACACATTGATCTATTAACATAAACTTAAGACACGATTCGATCAGATCTACTTTACTTGACGCCTGCATATTTTTTTTTACAATGTTGGAGATGACATGAAATCACATGAAGCCTCTATACTCCAGTCATATTAGTAGTAATCACATGAAGCCTCTATACTCCAGTCATATTAGTACTAATCACATGAAGCTTCTATACTCCAGTCATATTAGTATTAATCACATGAAGCCTCTATACTCCAGTCATATTAACACATATCACATGAAGCCTCTATACTCCAGTCATATTAGTAGTAATCACATGAAGCCTCTATACTCCAGTCATATTAGTAGTAATCACATGAAGCCTCTATACTCCAGTCATATTAGTAGTAATCACATGAAGCCTCTATACTCCAGTCATATTAGTAGTAATCACATGAAGCCTCTATACTCCAGTCATATTAGTAGTAATCACATGAAGCCTCTACACTCCAGTCATATTAGTAGTAATCACATGACGCCTCTATACTCCAGTCATATTAGTAGTAATCACATGAAGCCTCTACACTCCAGTCATATTAGTAGTAATCACATGAAGCCTCTATACTCCAGTCATATTAGTAGTAATCACATGAAGCCTCTATACTCCAGTCATATTAGTAGTAATCACATGAAGCTTCTATACTCCAGTCATATTAGTAGTAATCACATGAAGCCTCTATACTCCAGTCATATTAGTAGTAATCAAATGAAGCCTCTATACTCCAGTCATATTAGTAGTAATCACATGAAGCCTCTATACTCCAGTCATATTAGTATTAATCACATGAAGCCTCTATACTCCAGTCATATTAGTAGAAATCACATGAAATCTCTATACTCCAGTCATATTAGTACTAATCACATGAAGCTTCAATACTCCAGTCATATTAGTAGTAATCACATGAAGCCTCTATACTCCAGTCATATTAGTAGTAATCACATGAAGCCTCTATACTCCAGTCATATTAGTAGTAATCACATGAAGCCTCTATACTCCAGTCATATTAGTAGTAATCACATGAAGCCTCTATACTCCAGTCATATTAGTAGTAATCACATGAAGCCTCTATACTCCAGTCATATTAGTAGTAATCACATGAAGCCTCTATACTCCAGTCATATTAGTAGTAATCACATGAAGCCTCTATACTCCAGTCATATTAGTAGTAATCACATGAAGCCTCTATACTCCAGTCATATTAGTACTAATCACATGAAGCCTCTATACTTCAGAATACATTCTTGTTAGTTTGTTTTAGGAGTTGCTAATAACTAATTGTATGTTCATACAGCCCACACATTTTATTATACGACACTTGTGTAAATGTGTGCTGTTTGTTTGGCTCTTACATTCCTACATATCATATTCCTCTTTCCTGTATTCCTTCCATCTCTCTTTTATCTAGGGTTGAATCCCATCTGTTAATAGCATTAGCTTTGCTAGTCTGAATATTTCCTTTGTTTTCTTCCCCAATCGGATTCACAGCGATTCTGCAACTGATGTCACAGCTAGAGGCCAAATAATAGAGGACTCATGCCATGTCAGTTGGAATTTGGCTCCATCTTCTATGTTTGTAATTGGAAAATATATTTGCGTATTTAATACATTTTGGGAAACAAAATATATCATAATTGTTGTTAAGAATCTACACCAAACCCAATCCAACAAATATTTTTTGTTGCTAATAAACTTGTTTATGTTAGCTTTCACCCAGTGTCTTGTTAAGGAACTTGTTTCCATTAGAATGTTAAATCTGAATCTGAAGAACATCTCAGCACTTGGTCACTCGTGCCCTCTACAACGTCAGGGTCCTGGGTTCGATTCCCACGTGCAGCCTCTATCGAACATGTGATAAATGAATGTACTCACTATTGCAGGACGTTCTGCATGAGGTTGTGTGGTAATTGACCTGAAATGTTGTTTCTCTCCTAATAAAGGAGTTCTTCTATGATATTTCTCTGTCAGACCTGTCCAATAAAACTCTGGAGGTCACAGTCTGGGATTATGACTTGGGGCGCTCCAATGACTTCATAGGTAAGACACACACACACACACAGACGGAGTAACAGACAGATCAAATCCTAGCATTGACATACCCCTGTGCCCAGAGCCAGGTATTAATAACTTACAGCCTGTTTTTGTCACAACAAACCCTTAAATCTCAAAAGGTGTGTTGATACTTGACACTTTCCAATAAAATGACTGGCTGTAAACAAGAAATAGATAGCAGCGGAATAAACAAACGGTTTTGTTGATTAATATACACATGCTGGCCACTTCATTAGGTACACCTTTTCAACTGCTTGTTAATGCAAATGCCGAATCAGCCAATAACGTGGCGGCAACCCATTGCATTTAGGCGTTTAGACATGGTCAAGAAGATCAAAGTTCAAACCAAAACATCTGAATGAAGCAACTCAATGAAACATCAGAATGGGGAAGAACGGTGATTTAAGTGACTTTGAACCTGGATGGTTCGAGTATTTCAGAAAGTGCTTATTTACTGGGATTTTCCCACACAAGTTCACAGTGAATGATGAGAAAAAGATAAATATATACAGTGAGCTAGAGATCTACGGCAAAAATGCTATGTGTATGGCATTGCAGAGGTTGGAGGTGATTGGCCAGACTGGTTTGAGCTGATAGAAATGCAACAGTAACTTAAATAATCACTTGTTACAGCCAACGTGTGCAGAAGAGCATCTCTGAATTCACGACACGTCAAACCTTGAAGCAGATGGTCTACAGCAGCAGAAGACCCCCCAGAGTGACACTCCTGTCAGCAGAGAACAGGAAACCGAGGCTCTAGTAAAAGATTGGAAAAATGTTTTCCTGGTCTGATGAGTGTCGATGTCTGCTGCCACGTTTAGATGGTCGGGTTCAAATTTGGCATAAAGAACATAAAAGCAAGGATCTGTCCTGCCTTGTCTCAACGGTTCAGGCTGGTGGATCTGGTGGTGGATCTGCGTGGGTGATATGTTCTTGGCACATTCTGAGCCCCTTTAGTACATTGAGCTTGTTTCAACGCCTCATCAAACCTGAGCATTGTCGCTCAATGACCACTGTGTACCTAATAAAGTGGGTCCAACCGGTACTCGGAGGGTGTACCTAATAAAGTGGGTCCAACCGGTACTCGGAGGGTGTACCTAATAAAGTGGGTCCAGCCGGTACTCGGAGGGTGTACCTAATAAAGTGGGTCCAACCGGTACTCGGAGGGTGTACCTAATAAAGTGGGTCCAACCGGTACTCGGAGGGTGTACCTAATAAAGTGGGTCCAACCGGTACTCGGAGGGTGTACCTAATAAAGTGGGTCCAGCCGGTACTCGGAGGGTGTACGTAATAAAGTGGGTCCAACCGGTACTCGGAGGGTGTACCTAATAAAGTGGGTCCAGCCGGTACTCGGAGGGTGTACCTAATAAAGTGGGTCCAACCGGTACTCGGAGGGTGTACCTAATAAAGTGGGTCCAACCGGTACTCGGAGGGTGTACCTAATAAAGTGGGTCCAACCGGTACTCGGAGGGTGTACCTAATAAAGTGGGTCCAACCGGTACTCGGAGGGTGTACCTAATAAAGTGGGTCCAACCGGTACTTGGAGGGTGTACCTAATAAAGTGGGTCCAACCGGTACTCGGAGGGTGTACCTAATAAAGTGGGTCCAACCGGTACTCGGAGGGTGTACCTAATAAAGTGGGTCCAACCGGTACTTGGAGGGTGTACCTAATAAAGTGGGTCCAACAGGTACTTGGAGGGTGTTCCTAATAAAGTGGGTCCAACCGCTACTCAAAAGGTATACTTAATAAAGTGGGTCCAACAGGTACTTGGAGGGTGTACCTAATAAAGTGGGTCCAACCGCTACTCAAAGGGTGTACTTAATAAAGTGGGTCCAACCGGTACTCGGAGGGTGTACTTAATAAAGTGGGTCCAACAGGTACTCGGAGGGTGTACTTAATAAAGTGGGTCCAACAGGTACTCGGAGGGGGTACCTAGTGAATGGGTTGAGGAGTTGGGCTCACAGAAGCTCCACATGAATGTGACGGTACCAATGTGACTTTGAACCCCTGAGCGGTTCCCATGGTGACACTGTTTGTTCTTTTGACAGGTGGCGTGTGTCTAAGCTGTCACTCACAGGGAGACTCCCTCCGCCATTGGATGGAGTGCCTTAAAAACCCGGGCCAACGGGTGGAGCGCTGGCACGTACTGACCAATGAGCTGCCCAGATCCGTATCTCACGACTAAAGACACACATCTGCTGAGACCCAAGGATGAGTGACAGTTCTCCACCCTACTCCCAAACTGCACCCTTACTCCCAAACTGCACCCTACTCCCAAACTGCACCCTACTCCCAAACTGCACCCTTACTCCCAAACGTACTCCCAAACTGCACCCTTACTCCCAAACTGCACCCTTACTCCCAAACTGCACCCTTACTCCCAAACTGCACCGTTACTCCCAAACTGCACCGTTACTCCCAAACTGCACCCTTACTCCCAAACTGCACCCTACTCCCAAACTGCACCTTACTCCCAAACTGCACCCTTACTCTCAAACTGCACCCTTACTCCCAAACTGCACCCTTACTCCCAAACTTACTCCCAAACTGCACCCTTACTCTCAAACTGCACCCTTACTCCCAAACTGCACCCTTACTCCCAAACTGCACCCTTACTCCCAAACTTATTCCCAAACTGCACCCTTACTCTCAAACTGCACCCTTACTCCCAAACTGCACCCTTATACTCCCAAACTTCCTCCCAAACGGCACCCTTACATGAGAAACAACATGAAGAACGTTCTTGTCTGAGCACAAAGTGGAAGCACTGTCTACATTGATCCACTCTAAACCGTGTGAGTCTCCCCGTAGAGCCTCGGCAGACGGTTTGGGGGCAGAGAGTTTGGCTCGATGTGGATCGCTTTGAACATCTCACATTTCCAGGCTCTCGCTCGGTACAGGTGACGTGACCCACCGTGGGAAGCCCTGCGGGTATGTTTCTGTGTCCATAAAGGTCTTTATAACTCTTCATCACACTGGGGCGATTTAAAACCAAGAGCTCCATCCTCATAACAAGCCTTCTTGTGTTCTCTCTCCGTGCTAGTCTGCTGTTTCAAGTCAGTTTAATGAAGCAAACCCCTGTATCAATATATTTATATACGATAAACCCATAAACCGTTAAACTGCATGGAGAAGATGCATGCTGACGACAGTCATATGCAATTATATGCAGGCTCTGGATGTTTATTCAACACAACTCCTATCTGCTCTGGAATGGACTTCACCATATTTGGGTTTTAACGGCTGCTGTACATTGGTCCTCCGAGCCTTATGCCTTCTGGATGTTGAATTTAACAACTGAATCCTGTTTCATCTGCATGTTTCAGCTCTTTCTGGCTCTTTGCTTGTTCAACCGATTTGTTAATCCTATTTAACTTTTTTGATGAAGTCTCCGGCAAATGGATATCTACGTTTGTAATGACATGCCTATATTACACGAAATATATAAACACCATATTTCCTGATTGTACTGTAGGACCTCTTTCGGGAATGGGGTTCCATTTGGGATAGAAACATTCCCAAACTTGTCACTGATAATATGACTGCAGTTCTTCCATGTTGCATGACGCAATACAGTATAAATAAAATAAGATGTTGTCCCCTCCCGAAACTTATTCAAATCCATAACTAAAAAATATATTGTAATATGTTACTATTGAGGTGTTTTAACTGTTCCATCAATTTGTTTTGTTTTTCCTATATTTGTCCGTTTATGCACGACTGAATGTATGAATGTGGGTTTTTACTATCACGTTTCAACGGCTGTACTATACAATCTAATCTTGTTGTGCTTTTAACGATTGTTGTTCATATATTTATATCTTTGTGTACAATATGACAATAAATTTGGAATGCAATACTGTATAAATCTGACTTTTTATTTTTTGTCGATTGGCTCAGGGACATCATCAATGCTCTTACAAACAGTAGTATTAGTTCTCTACTGCCCCCTGGTGGTTCAACGAAGATAATACATTTACATTTTAGTCAAATTCCGAAGCCAGCTGTGGGGTACCGGATGCTGTGTGATACAGGATGATGCTGTGTGATACAGGATGCTGTGGGATACAGGATGCTGTGGGATACAGGATGCTGTGGGATACAGGACGCTGTGGGATACAGGATTATATGCCAACATTCTGAAAGCGATTATGAGGGAACCCCAATCTCTACCTCACTTTCCTCAGTGTGCAAAAGATTTAAGTCAATATAATTAAGAAGCTCAAAGAACGAAAACATTTATAAAATAAGCATTCAGTTCGGACAGTCTACTCAGACCAACTGCCCGCCAGTTATTACTGTCATTAAGACATGTGGTGTCAACCAATGAACCTAAAGATGTGAGAGGGAAGGCGGAGACAATTTACAGAACAACCAATGAACCTAAAGATGTGAGAGGGAGTGCGGAGCCAATTTACTGAACAACCAATGAACCAAAGATGTGTGAGGGAGGGCGGAGCCAGTTTACAGCCACACACTTAATAACCCAGGAGAAGAGATAGGAAGAATAAATGGGAAACTATAGCTGGAAAATGAGTCAGAAACCCTGTATCATTTGGATGCATTTTAATATTGTAGACAGTGTTAGAGCACAGTGCAGAAGCCGGTTCCACACACAACCAACACCGGCATATCTGACCTGTGCACACAAACTAGCCGGCCTGCTGGTGATCTGGGTGGAGCGAGCATCTCCACAGGTAGTGATGGATCCACTCAAGTACGTTGACTCAAACGATTGCCACTAGTTTCTGTTGAAGCCATGGTACGATTTTCCCTCATAAATATTTGGACAGTAAGGCATTTTTCTTAGTCAGTATATTCCAGCTTTTTACCTTCGGTATTATTTCCAAATGCATCTTATTCACAAAGACCATCTGTTAGAATACCTGGTTGTAAACATTCCGTCTAATATACTTGTGTAATAACCTTTAAAGACAGTTTATAAAGATGCCATCTACCAAAGAAGCATTTACAGGCCAAAGTTGTTGTGTTTTGGCTATGGTTTTGCCCAATAATATTAGGTAGGTGAATATTTTTTTAAATACTAAATGAACCATGACACTCCCATAACAAGCATATTAAATGAACTATAAATGCATTTAATAGATTCAAACCAATGCTCACCTTTAACCATTGTAAACAATAGGGTAGATTATGTACCAGGTGTAAACTTTGGGCATCTAAAACTAATTTCTCTTAACAATTAATACTTGTATACTCATGGTAACTTTTTTTCACAGAAATGTTGAAAACATGTCAGGTTATTATTACTCAATGATATTCCCTTTGATGTGGTTTCTGAGAGTATTACCTCTTAAACTGATATTGGGCAAACAAGACAAAAAACTAACAGTAATTAGAACTGGCATGTTTGTAGTACTTGTGTTCATGGAACCTGGTACCAAATAAAAAAATAAACAAAATTATTATATTTGTTAGCAGGGTGGACTAGAACAGTAATTTTATTGAAAAACAGTATTTAAAATATTCATGACAACAGCTAACATTTTGTAGTCCTAAAAATAAATATTCCATATCAATTCAAAACAGAGTATAGAGTTTTTTTAATCCTTCAATGTAGAATTACATATGGAATTATGTTCTTCACATGTGTCACCTGGCATTTTCCTTCCCCACTTACCACAGCCAACTTACACTCTTTGTTCACTGAGAGTCTCCAGTGGAACCATCCAGACAAAAGCTGTAAAATCGCATACTTCTTTAGCGAGGTCCATTTGGCCATTAAGCTCCCTTTTCTCTCCACATCCACTCCTCACGCATTACAGATTACACAGATGAGCCTTTCAGACCGGCACTAAGATACCTCAGAATGTATAAAATAAATTAGAGAAATAATATTTTACTCCCCTATCCACGAAGAACTACAGACACACAGACACACTAGTGTCTGACACACTAAGTAAAGTTATTTCTACACTGGCATTGATATTCCCAGGTATGTACTTAGCACTAACAAGACGCCATCAACGGCATTCAAATCTTACTGTTCTCATCCCATGTCCGACACGTGAGTCCTGACGTGTTTGGCCAACTTGTCCGCGTCGCTGAACACCTTACCACAGAGGCTGCATGTGTGGGCCCCCCCGTTGGCAGGCCGCATCCCATTATGAACACGCTGGTGCTTCCTGCACGTGTATGCGTCCTTAAAGCTCATGCCGCAGACGGGGCAGCTGTACAGCCGCAGTTCCGTGTGAACGCGCCGGTGGTTCCTCAGCGTGCCGTCGTTGTTGAAGCGCTTCCCGCACAAGGCGCAGACGTACGGTTTCTCCCCGGTGTGGATGCGGAGGTGAATCTTGAGGCGGGACACGTGACTGAATATCTTGCCACACTGCGGGCACGGGTGGCACCTGTGATCCCCCTGGCTGTTGGCTTGCTGTGGACACCTGCTGTTCGTGCGGTTAATTGGCTGGCGACCTCTATTGGTCGATCTGTTCGGTTGCTGCTGACGCCTGGCCTGACCCGGGTAAAACTGGGACGCCAAGGGAACTCCGGTAGCAACCGCGGCATCGCTGAAGTCTAGTTCTGGTCCCGTTGTTACACAACCGTCGCTGCCAATCTGACGGAAGAAGCCATCCGGAATTGCGCCGGAGCTCACCGATGCCATTTCAGCTGGGACCGTATCTGAGGCAGTACCGTATCTGTTGCTCTCTGCAACCACCATCTCCAGGTCGGCACTCAGGTCGGCACTCAGATCGGAGACGGCGTACCTTTTCTCGACGGCAGGCGGCACCTGGCCTAAACTGGTGCTGGGTTCACCATATACCATGTGTGCGCCTACGGAACCAGAGTGAGTCGGACTGATCTCAGCAGGTTCACTTTTGATTCCCTCAGAGTTATAACGCAAAACCACTTTGTCCACAGCGCATGAGGCACTGCTGAAAGGGTCCGGGGCTACAGACGGCTGCTGGTCTTCCTCGTCCAAGTCTCTTTTAACTGACGCTGACGTCCTCAAGGTCTCCTGAGGGCCGGTGTCTGAGGTGTCGGCCTGTTGTGAGGTCAGGGGACGTGGAGACTCACACAGATTTTTCCACTGAGCACAATCAGCGGGTATCTGGCCGGGAGAGGCCGGCCTGTCATCCTGGCCAGTTATTGTGTGGTTCTGTTGGGTCTGTGTGGATCCTGTGTCCAGGCCTTGGTCAGAACTCCACGGTTGCTGACCAGACAAAGACAGAGAGCCGGGTCTGGTTGAGTCTGAATACAAAAACACAGAAAGCAGAGATAAATCGTGGCACAGCTTTAGCAACTGGGATGGTTCAACAAATAAGTCGTTTGA
This sequence comes from Dallia pectoralis, assembly GCA_029465975.1. NCBI lineage: Eukaryota > Metazoa > Chordata > Actinopteri > Esociformes > Umbridae > Dallia > Dallia pectoralis. The sequence goes on along the minus strand of CM055756.1, from coordinate 12,312,186 downwards.
CAATTTACACAGAAATCATGCACCAATGTTTAATACGAATCTTTAATTTAGGGGAGATCACGGTTTTTGTTATAGGTTCACCTGCGGTGTATTCTTTCCCCCAAAAAAGGACGAAGTATCTGCATGCAACAAGAGAACAATTACTGTATTTATTAGAGTTCCGTTTGGTTGTTCAGCAGAAGTTGGAGTTTAATCAAGTCTCGATTTATTAAATAAATTCAGCGGCTAAAAGGAGCCAGCAGACTTCAGTTTTAGTCACTGTAACATACGTAACTCAATAACTTCTTGTTGTTGAAAATGATCAAATATAAAATGTTTCTCTTAAGACCAAAGGAGATCTTTTGTTTGGCAGAATAAATACACACGTGATCCATAGGTCCCATCAAGAGGGGATGAAAAGGAAGAGGACACATATTATACAAACGAATAGACATCATTGGTATTATTACCAGTCGACCACTCCGTTTCCATGTCGATTCCAATTTCTCGCAGCCTCCGTTTTAGGAGTTCATTCTCTCTCCTCGTCCGGACGGTCTCCTCCTCATATTCGGACACAGTTCCTCCGACCACCTCCAGTATCTCATCTACTGCCACCATTAACCGCTCGGTCAGATACGCATTCAGAAGCTGGAGTTTAGCCATCTTATCAAAATTATTAACTCCGCCAACGTGATAAAATATCCAGTAAAAGGGACCTAGTAAAATCCTAAGATAGTTTGGTAAACATCTCCGCGAAAACCTTCACTTCCTGAAAATTCGACTAACCGAGGTCATGTGACCGATACGCTAACGTAAGTCATGAAAAAGAGGAGCATTAAAATATGTTCACTACGTTATTACCGAGGTCATGTGACCGACACGCTACCGTAAGTCATGAAATAGAGGGGCATTAAAATATGTTCACTCAAATAGCCAACCGGGTTTAGTACGTTATTACCGAGTACAGGGATTGTAAGTAAAATAAGAAGTCAGATGTGGTTTTAGTAATTTTATAAATCAATTACTGTTTATTCATTCGTTTCGTCTCTCAGACACACAAACCACACTTACATAGAGCTGGAAACACCAACCAAAATAATACTATTCATTAGCTTTCTACTTCAGTGATTTAATGAATCCCAATAAATACATTTAGTAAATATTCCTAGGGCTAAAACCATTAACGCTATTCAACGTCTGACAGATTCCTCACATCCTCTAGTGTTCAATATAGTGCACACTTCGGAAAACTTTTTTGCAATTGGACAAATTCAGGTAGGCATTTTGTAATTCTGTCTAGTTCGCTTTGTAGTAAGAACACCCCACATATAACTAACTGTGCCACTCATTAGCCAATATGCAGCCCATTTCCTCATGTAATGAGCTGCACTGCTTCTTCCAGGTGTGTATTCAGGTGTACTCGCAAACTGCTGGCCACCGTGAAGCTCTTGGGACACTGGACACAACGATAGGGTCTCTCCCCAGAGTGAGTCCGTTTGTGCTTTTTCATGGTGTCCCCGTCGCTGAAGGTCCGGTGGCAGTAAGGACAGCTGTATGGTCTCTCCCCGGTGTGGATCCTTTAATAAATAATATCAGTTCACCATAAATATAACAATACAATTGTTTATAGTGTCTCTAACACAACAACCACAGCTTGTTGACAGGCCAAGCATTGACACATTCTTAAACCTGTTGGCCTGTTCTTCCTCCACTGGCAAACAAAAAACTATTGACGATCACCTATCCATATAAAAACTGTTCAGATAATGTTTTTCAGTGATGTAGCCACGTTTTAGTCGCTCTAACATGGGTTTAAATAAAAGAAATAAAAATCCTCTAACTCTAACCACTGCCTCGGTCCAGTCAAGCAGAAATGCGTGAAAGTTCACTGCATAAAAATTCACACTGACCATTTATTCCCATCAGTCTGACTTCTTTGTAGTGGCAATTGATCAGGACAAAATATCTGTTTAACTTATAATTAGACGCAGGTTGAAACACATATTGAGATTAAACAAACAGGTTTTTTTTAAACACTGGTGTACTACAGACCCGGTGAATTGAATTGTTCACATGAATGACTCTTTTCATACATTCAAACGGCTGACAGCAGTGTTTGACACATTGTCATTTGCAGGATTCATTTGCTGAACTCCAGCTCAGTGTTGCGTCCAACAGCTGTGTTTTTTTTACGTTCCCAAATGATAAAAAAAGGTCAGACCTGCATACTACCTCAACGTATAACATGCTCAATTTAATAATATAATTATCTATTTGAGGAAACATTTGGGATAAGGAGAAGAAGTATATGATTAAATAAATATTATGACACTGATTCAGAAAATGTTAATTAATGTAAACCAAAAGTAAATGTTAAACCCTGAAATGCAGCAAAGCTAGCAAGTGTAAAGCGTCATCTGGTACAATTTATCTCCTATCACCAAAGCAATTTCATCTAACTTTGTGATAGAGAACTGTAAATGTAATAAATGTCAGTTGCAGGTTTTCAAGTTGAACTTAACTCTCATATGAAATGGGTCAGAATGCATGACGTAATTTCTGTAAGTCACACTGAATAATGTACAATTAAGACATTGCTTATTATGTGCTATGCAGTGCAGTGGGCATTGTAGAAATAAACAGAACCCTGGGTTTGACAGGCTGCCCTCCAATACACACTAATAATAATCCGCGTAATACTAATACTGTATGCCTACCTCAGGTGTCGTCTCAGGTTACCTCTCTGAGTAAAGCTTTTGGAGCACCAGGAACAGCGGTGGGGTTTCTCCCCCGTGTGGATGCGATGATGACGCCTCAGGTCAGCCGACTGGGCGAAGGACTTACAGCACCATTCACAAGCAAAGGGCTTCCTGCAGTGGAGGTGGAGCCGGAGGCTGGCTGCCTGGCTGAAATTCTCCCCACAACGGGTGCAGCGGTGGAAACGGCCGTCCTGTCCACCGGTCGGGGGGAACCGATTACCCTCGTTGTATGAGCCGTCCTCGTGCTCAGGATCCGTTTCGTGCATTTGCTGGTCGTGGACGGGCATGTCGGGAACGTCTCCGATGAAGACTGTGTCCTCTGAGGGTTCGTTGTTGTGGGTTAGCAGTGCTAGAGGAGGGCCTAGGTAGCCTGAACTGAGGTGAGGTTCGGGGTCACAGAGGTTCACTGTAATGTCACACTCTTCTGGTTCTGTTTTGACACATCCCTGGATTGGGTCAGGAGATGTCCTCTCATCCTCCATCACAAAAGCCGGTGCCTCAGAGTTAGCTGCCTCTGTTGCTGCAGCACAGTGGGCACTGGAGGGAAATGGAGACAGGGCCAAACTGGGGGTGTTTCCAAAACCTCTGGGTTCTGGGGCTGATTTCTGCTCTGTCTTAGGGATTGCCTCTGGTGGGCTGGGCTTCTCTGCTATTTGGACTGTGTCATCGAGTACCTGGATTGGTCCTGTGAAATCCCCATCCTGACCCAAAACAACCTGGGTCTGTGCCTGGAGCCCTCGTCTGTTGACCTGGCTCTGCTGTAGGGCTTCTGGGTCACGGGCCTGACCCTGACTGGAGTTCCACTCTTGCTCACAGAGCGGCTGCTGCCCGGAGGGAGAAATAGTGGTGGATCCTGCATAGAAACATACAAAAGGCAAAATGATGTCATTAGATAAGTAACATGTAGAGTTCGTCTATATAGTATTGTAACTAATTTTATACTACAAGGACTCTATGTGTTCTTTGTTGGGGATCTTTCGCACTCGGCCGCAGTTACTACAGTCAGTAAGTGAGACCAGACCTACGTCCCCCAGACTTGTACCTGTCTCTCCATCAGGTTACTAACTCATTACTGCAATAAGCAAACAACACGTATTTCCCAACATGCACTCACGCCAGTCCGTCTCTGCCAGTAGTAATATGTCCCTTAGCTGTCTCCGCAGGCTTTCATTCTCCCTCTTGGTGCTTTCATTCTCCCTCTTGGTCCTGGCTGTCTCCTCTCGGTACTCCGTCACCGTGTCCCCCACCACGTCCAGGATCTCCCGCACCACCACCGTCAAACGCTCCGTCAGGTACGCGTTCAACAGCTGCAGTTTGCTCATTTTAAAAGCAGATAATAGTGCAGAATAACGACGCGTCTGTCTCCCAGTTGATGTTATGGTTCTTCTTTAATTCGTTGGTGGAATGTAGGGCGAACAGTGGCAGAGAGTGGGTGCGTTCATCGCCACCTTGTGTTTTGGAGGAGAACTTGTTTTATTTTGAGCCATAGAGCGGCTGTGCACCTTGGTGATCTCGGCATCTCTTAAACCCTCAATCTCTTGAGATGCGCACAGCCCACCCGAATACAATTTAATTCTACACTTTAGTTTGGTGTTGTAAATGTGTATTTTTCATTATTAGCAAAGGATATTGGATATTATCGTTTATTTTATCAGAGAATAAAACACAATTAGACCAACCCTTTTCTTTGGATCATCTGTATTCTGTAAGAGAAATCCTCACAACCAGACCTGGCGTAATAATTTTATCCTTCACTGTCACAATAATTCGGACATTCAGTGGTTCACCAAATACTCAGCATATTTACTTTGGCAGGACTTACGAGCACACACGTTTACCAAGTTGTAATCTAGCCCTGCTATCGTAGAAACCCCTTCAACAAATATTTAGTAATAGCTACAAACGTTACTTTATTAATGTAATTTTTCTTTTACTTTTTTTTACTTTTAGTCGCTTTAGGACTGTTTCCAACCGATGAAGACGTGCTGGAAAAGTGAGAATAAACCCCGATATGTTCAAAATAGACTAACATACACAGAAAAGTGTTCTTACAGATGGTTGCATTGAACTTTGAAAAGATGAAGGTCCATGAAACCAATTGGCATATGCAGATATGTAATATAATAATACCCACATGCTGTTCAGAATGGGTTCTGGTGCCAATCACGTCTATCTACTGCCCCCTGGAGGTCACCGCCTGCCAGATACATTTACAAGACTATCTAGTTGCAGAGCATTGGTGCTGTCGTCTGTTTGCACTAAAGGGAATGCCCCAGTGTTTGTTTCTGATTTAATTTGCAATAGTCCACACACAGATGTATACTATCATCAGTGTTCCTCACCTTCTATGCATTATGTCATGTGTCCTGCTTAAGTAACATGATGAACAGTTCAAAGTGTTGCACTCGCCTCCAAATTCACCAGATTTCAATCTGTTTGAGCATCTGTGGGATGTGCTGGACCAACAAGTCTAATTCAAGGTGGCTGGTACACTGGAAGCAGTCCCTTAATCTGATTTATTGATTAGATAATTCAGTCAGATTTATTGATTAGATAATTCAGTCAGGGAAGCTAATGAAATCCCTGGCGGTTAATCCTAACCCTCTATGAATGGTGTCTGTTATACCCTTTACACTCTCTGGATGTTTGTCTCTCGCTATCTTATACTGCCGTTTTTTCTATGGCTCCTTTTCTTGCTTTCACTCTCCATCTCTGTCTCTCTTTCTCACTCTCCATCTCTGTCTTATTCTCTCGGTCTTATTCTCTATCTTTGCCTTCCTCACTTTCCATCTCTGTCTCTCTAACACTCTCTGTCCTTCTCTTTCTCACTCTCTCGATCCTTCTCTCATTGTTAAAATCAGGAATCACGATGGTGTTGTTTGTCTTCTCTCCCGTTGGTTCCCCTTCCCTTTTAAAACATGCGGGTCTATTGGCTCTTTGCAAAAGCATGGTAATGTTAAAAGCATGATTGGTTGAAAGTTGGAAAAATGTTGGCTTGTGAAAAAAGGATACCCCATCAGGAGTCAGATTGCAGAGGTTAGATTTCTGGATTGATGCTGCAGTCTAAACCCGTTTCATTTACACAGCACATATGTCTCAAATTCTGAAGAGGCTTGGCACTTGATATTGAAAGGTAAAAGATATGGTTGACTTAACAGCAACAGTCTCTGAATGTCATGTTGGTGTCATAATAATTTATATTTTAACGTTATGCAGGACTTACAGTGGCTCTCAAAAATATGTACCAGCCATCCGAACCCGTGGTTGGAGGAGGAGACGGAGGTGCAGAGCTTCATTAAGACAACAACAACAACAGACAAACAGTACCCCCCCCCCCAACTGCACAGTAAACTATTGATTTGGAGTCTCCCGGTCCCGGATGTGGCACCGTGTTTTGCTCTCACCTCCGAGATGGTAACGAGAGATCGTTGGAGGTGGAACAACCCAATCCAATGGGCAGGAGGGAGTGTGGGTGTGTATGTGCTATAAGACACATATTTAGCATGTTGTTTAAACAATTATGATATATAATAATACAAACAAATAACACCATCTGGGGGGGGGGGCAGTCAGACGTGCCGGGGCAAATTAAATAATGAAACCAAAGATCTCTACTCTGCTCTGCCTGTCACCCTCTAACCTACCAAACTCTGCCTGCTACAGAAAACAAGGGGCCCTCTCAGTCATATCTACGTGCGTATGTAAACCCAAAGGTGTCTTACCTGACCCGGAGCATACCACAAACAAAATAGCAGAACAGACATCAAATGCAAAAAAAAATAGTCACAAAAGTTCTTTAATAGTCCCCGTCTGTATCACATCTTTTTCTTCCTCTCTCTCTGCCGCCCCAAACGAAGTGCACTTAATGAACCTGGTGACAGAGGGTGGTCGTCCCACCCATTGATTATTGATTGGAGAGGCTTCTGGCCTGCCATCTGGCCCACTCTTTAGGTGGGTGACAGCAGAGATATTCCTACTCGTAGCCACATGTGCCCTTGTTGATAGGCCTGTTCTAAGCAGAATCACGGTTTTGCCATATTCTCTCTATATTTCTTAGTAAAATATAATACTGTGGAGATATTTAATGGCTTGGAAATGTTCTTATCTTCACATGTTTGGTGCTTTTAAACAAATTTAATCCAAATTTGTGTTGATTGTTTTGTAGTTTTTGTTCAGAATTGCAGTCACCAACCGTTACACCTCAAGTGCAAGTGGAGACGTGCATCCAGTCAGACGACTGCTCTGATCCGGTGTCCTACACACACACTCCTACACACACTTCCACACATTCATACACACTAACAGAGCAAATCTGTCCATCTCATTATCATCCAGATAATTACAGATTTTTTCTACTTTCCTCTCGGTTTTCATTTTCCTTACATCACATTTTCTTTCCCCTTGCTGGTCTCTAGTAGTCATCCCCTCTACCCTCAACCCCCCTCCTTGTCTCCCCCCCACCTCTCTCCTTTTCCGCCTATCCCTGCTTTCCACTCTCACTACATCTGCAGCCCTCGTCTCTTCGCTCTTGTTTTTTACCTCGCCTCTTCTCCACAGTGGTAGAACCATTTAATTATTCATAGGGACTTCAAATTTAAATGAGATAGATTTTTTTTATTAACACAGCAGTCCGACCTTGCTTCCCACACTGCTCGATCCCAGCTTTCCGGCTGAAATTCCTCCCTTCCAGCCGTTGCCTTGACAACTGCAACATCCTAGAAACGCATAACTAAAGGGAAAACTCACTCCCAGCGCCCACACACGGACACCTGATCTCAAGCAATGTAGAGAAGAGAGAGCAGACGAAGGGCAAAGCAAGACAAGCAGCGAGGACCAGCGAAACACCACACGGCACAGAGTTCGTACTCAACTAGGGTTTATTCACAAGGCTCCATTTAAGCTTGATCATTAATAAGCAAAGGATCAAGATCAATACAGAGTGCTTTTTCAATACCTTGGATTAACATAGCAGTGTACATTCATAAATATATTGAATGTTTTTTAAAGCAGTCAATTAATTAAGGCATGCACAGTCAGGCAAGTCTGCACAGAAAATCCCATTTAGGGTTTTAGAATTGATCAGTAACCGACACTAATAGGAAGAACACAACTGATTAACCGCCATCTGGGATGCCGCCTGGATTTGCTTCCAAATGGTACCCTATTCCCTATATAGTACTCTACTTTTGCCATAGGACTGCACTGTATAGGGTGCCATTTGGGACGCGGTCAGGATCACTCATCCGAACAGAACATATCATATCAAACAGGATGTAGATCATAATAGACAGGAAGTAGCTTATAATTAACCGGATTAAATAGGAAATACATCGTTGTAAACAATAGAAAAGGAGAGGAAACAAAAGGGAATTTGTTTGGAATAACACTGTTCTTGGTGAACGAATGAACTGGTAGAAGAAAGGAAGACCTGAGAGATAGAAGTAAATTACTAAGAAGATATGAAGGACAGATGGAGCTCACTGGTGGCTGGTGACTTGAACAACATTCAAGTATGTGTGCTCGTGTGCGTGTTGTATGTCAAATCATGATCTGGCCAACCTCTACATAACCACATATGTTGTTATCCATCATCGTATTACCAACTAACTGTAAACATGCTTTTTAGGGCAGTTTTCTAACCAAAACAGTTCAGAATCGACCAGTTGAATGACCACAAAGGCCATTGTAGGATGTTTTCCATTACGTTGTGCAAATATAATGTGATTTAAAGAATGACAGTTACAACATCAATATAAATGACAATAGAGATAAGTCATACTTACCCTGTTAAGGACAATATTACCACTAGTGGTGATAAGAATGGAATAATTCAAATAATAATATCATAACAGCACTAATAAGTAATTAACAGTCCATATCAATCGTTACCAATCAAACAAAAGCAAAAGGCAACCAAAGGCATAATTGGTTAAATAAATACACACAATCATCCATATATATATATATATATATTGTATATACAGCTCTGTGATCTACTAGTGCACGCAGATTAAATATCCATAGTTTACAACCATTGAGAAGTAGAAAAGAAAATGAGCCAAAAGTTTGCATTCACCTTTTAGCATGAAAACAACAAAGAAAAACACAATAATTTTTGCATATGTAATTATTAAACTGACATGCTACACTTGAACGGAGATAACAGGAGACTGGAGCAATGTCCTGTTTTTCATCTTTCAGAGTTTGCAGAGGTTCACCGTGTCACCAAATACGAATGAATAAGAAACAGCTGGTTCTCAAAATATGAAAAACACCCTCCGCTGCTTCTGTGTGTGGGATTAGTGAACGAGTGGAGAAATTAGATACTATTGGGAGCCCCTCACTATTCAGGGAATCCCTGGACTACAGACCTAGCTAGCTACAGACCTAGCTAGCAGCTACCTACCTGCTGTGAGACAGGAACCCTAATTCCTAGTTTTTCCCATTTGCAGCCTTTCCACAGTTGCTACTCTGTCAACAAGGAACATTTGTAGCAACCATTTTGGAATTTTAGAAGAAAAGCTTCAAATAGGACGAGAGGAGATATATTTGGAATAGGTTATTCTGCACGTTGCCTGCAGCAAATCTAAATGAAAAAGTAAACTTTGAATGATAATATCATGTTTTGGTCGCCACAGCAAACTAATGTGCATATTACGTATTTACAGAGTGAGCCTTTAAGCTACGTGAAGAGGTCCTCAGATTAAAAGCATTAGAGCTAACCCACCCTTCATTAAAAAGCATTTAAGTGTGAACATTGTAAACAATAGCGTAAACATGCACAGGGGAGATCAGGAAGAGTAGCGATTGAGAACGCCAACAAGATATTCCACCTTTAAACTGACTGGGAAGCAAAAACATATGGAAATGTTTGCTTTGTTTATGTTAACAGCGAGCCACAAGCCCAGCTCAACTCCACGGTTAGCAGATGGAACGCTGTCAACGAGGCGGTCACGTTTGCTGGCAAATCTGAAGTTTCGATTTCAACGGCTGCCCAGCGGTTGTAGATGTTGTATAGAAATAGTTTATGTAGAACAGACCTGCCTGTGGAATCAGGATTTGCATCTGCTCAGTCAACCGAATTTCTATGTACAACGTTTGATGACCCGCTTTGAACGTTGCCTTGGTTACATCGAATCAGGGGGGAGTGTTTGCTGATAATCTAGCAGCGTGCAAACTATAACATACAAACATGCAGCATACACACACACACACACACACACACACACACACACACATCCATACAGCATACACACAGACAACCTATTAAATGTGTTCTAATTCACACACACACACACTTTCTATTGCCTTCTCTGAAACCCAGCACTTAGCCAGAGACTGCTTGGTTGCAACTGTACATGGCAGCCTGGCTCACATTCCAGGAATTCGCAAACACAGTGACACTGCGTTACTCCCGGAGGAAGAAGAGGCCATCCAGCTCAGTGAAGATCAACCAGACAAGGACAAACATTAGACACAAAACAGCTGATACCGACCCATGGCGGGATAATGTAAGCAAATACATGACAAATGCTTCATGGTATTAGTCAACCAAGGAGGCGACAGTCAAACATAATACATACTCTTTTCTGAAAAGAGCACTTAAGTCGTGCATTAGAAGCACATTTTGAAATGATGATACCTGATCTTATGAGAACTGAACGTGGTAACATGCAAGCTGTCAAAAGTTTTCTAAAAAACGTGTTTTTCATAGATTTAACTGTCAGGCAAGTTCAAGTCCCAGAGCGGACAATATAAAACATCCATGTGTGCTTGAGCAAGGCCCTTGACCCGAATTGCTCCAGTAAGTCTGTCTGCTAAATTACTAAATGGAATTTCTTCATCTGGGAAATCATGTGCTTTTTCTGTGTGTGGTGCAAGGTACATTTTGCAGAGCTCACCAGAGAGGAATAGATTTCTGCTGACCAGAGATGGGAGGATGTCTAATAAAGAAGTGGTGTGGTTTGTTTTAATTCAACAACAAGCTTTGCTTACTGGGTTTAATTCATGTCTCGTATATTTGCTGACTTTAATCCTGCACCAGTAACAAGCACCACACATTGTTCCCTTGTCTCGTTCTCTCTCTCAGACACATATCCTCACTGCCTCTTCATCTGTGCCAAACAAAGGACTGCAGCCCAGGCAGCTCTCACCCTATCCCCCCCCACTTCCCCTCTCCAGTTCCCTATTGCCTTCTTTCGTTCAGCCAATGAGAATCTGTCATTAGTCCGTATGGGTGTGTCAGTCCTTGTCTCTGTGTGTACCTGCGTACATTTCCATCACGCCCGTGTATGGATGTGAGCGAGTCTATGCGTGATAAATAGTGTGCAAGATATTGTGTTTATTTGAGCTCTCTAGCAAGATTATCACAAAACCGAGATTCTGTTGTTTTTTTTACAAACACAATTGAGCAGTGAGAAGTGGAAAGCTCAGGGTTCGTCTCTAAATGTAACTACAGAACGAACCGTCTCCACTGACAGCAAATTCGGAAGAAGAAAATGAATCTCCATTTCACTCCACTCTTCACCATGCTACTAACTACAGTGTATAATAGTTTTGGCATCATGTTTACATGTCATGTTTACAGTGATGTTGACCGGATAACTAGAGGTATATTGGAAGGAAATAATCCCATTGGAGAAAGCATTAGAGACAACTTAGTCCCCTGCTCTGTTTTGGCATGTTGGAATAACCTGCATGGAGCCTCACATCCAAACCATGCAGAAGACTTTAAACACAGTCTAAGAGACCTCGAGAAACCCGCTCCAGGAGATCTTAGTGTCGTTGGCCAGAGTTGGATGTCTCTCGCGTGAAGAGGAACCAGTGATTACGGCATCTCTGTGTCATTCTAAATGGCGCCAATATATGGCAGCCTCTGATCTAGTGGCGATGAAACAAAAGTTGGTGAGAAAACGCTGATCACAGTAAAAAAGAAAAGCACCCTACAGTTTCCTAATGATTTGATCCTGGCAGAAGTTGGTTACCCAGTCGAGTCCAGACTTAGTGGTCGGGTTAGGAGTCTGTGGTGTAGAAGTGAGAGTCTGATTTGAACAAACGTGTTACAGACCATCCATGCTCGTGCAGCAAAAGAACAAGGATGAGGTGGAGTGGAGTTAGAGTAGCAGGGGTTAAAGTGGAGTAACGTTAGTGCTTTAATGGTACTGTAGGGGGGGGAGTGTCTGTTTGGGTTGGTGGTTGGGTTGGTAGGCCAACTTCTGACCTCGCTCCTGGATTCCACGGAAGCCCTCAGGATTTGATTATGCCTTTATAACAAAGAGAAAACGCCAGGTTATATTGCAAACATGGTCATCTATAATGTCACAAAGCACAAACATGGTCATCTATAATGTCACAAAGCACAAACATGGTCAAAGCAGTCACAGACGATACCGATTAGAGATTCAAAGACATCAAACCATTAGAATCTGTGGCTGACAAAAACAAGATTGACTGAAGTGAAGGCATAACTTAAGCAAGACAGGCGGAGCTACACAATCTACCAGCAGAAGTCAAGCTCATTGGTAAGAAAAACCGATACACTCTTACTAAACCTGCATTGAACGGCAATGACAGAGTAACTTCAAACACTTACTTCCCCAGTTTAGGACGATGGCTGCAACTATGAGCACGACCCCGCCCACCAACGAGATGATGGACAGCACCATGGCATTCCGGCCCAGACGTCGTGCCCCGTCAACATTCCCAAGCTGCAGGCTGTTCCTTGACTAAAGAGTGAGTAACGTTAGGAAACCTTAAATATATTTATAGACACACTACCAATTCAGAGTCTGGGGTTATTTAGAAATGACCTTGTTAATGTTGAAAATTACTATTGTACTTGGAAACAGAAGATTATTAATAGAATATCTATATATGCGTACAGAGTCCCATTATCAGCCACTATCAGTGGTCTAATGGCACGTTGCGTTTGCTAATCCAAGTACCGGTATGTCATTTTAAAGGGCTAATTGATGATTAGAAAACCATTTTGCAATTATGTCAGCACAGCTGATACTGATGTGCTAATTGAAGAAGCAATAAAACTGGCCTTCTGCAGACCAGCTCAGTATCTGGAGCATCAACGTTTGTCGTTCTTACTAGTAAAGCTGGGTTGTCGGCTTCACTAGAATCTTGAGATGTGTTATTTAATAAATGCATCTTATTGCTATTTCCTGTATGCTTACATAACTAGTCCAGTCATATGCCATCAAATGGAGCAGTTCAAGTTCACAGAGCTGTGAAGAGACATAGTTAGTAGCTCTGATAACAGCTACGCTGGCAATGTAGGAATTGTCCATTGTCAACCTAGATTTACTGTATATGTCATTGGGCAATATATAATTCATGCAACTAATGTGAATTGATCAAATGTATAAGTACAGCTCATACAGAGTAAATATAAAATATCTAGTTCCTCAAGAATTCACATAACAACTTCCATGTACTGTTAAGATCCAGATGGGAGAACCGTTTTTGGTTTTAATTGTTATAGTCTCTTGTAATCGTTAGTGACCCAAAAACACACTACGTTTCAATTCTCTCTTTTTTCTGAAGTTTTGCAGTTTATGTGGGAAGCATTGTGTTTGTCAGGTCATCTGGGACATTCTCTCCTTGCCTCTATCTTGGTCTTTATCTCTCTCTCAGTCTCTTTACTCTTATCTTGGTCTTTATCTCTCTCTCTCTCTGTGTCTTTACTCTATTGTGGTCTTTATCTCTCTCTCTCTCTCTCTCTGTGTCTTTACTCTTATCTTGGTCTTTATCTCTCTCTCTCTGTGTCTTTACTCTATTGTGATCTTTATCTCCATCTTTGCCTTGCTCTCCATCTCAGATAGCCTTTCTGCTTAGGTGACCAGATGTTTATGATTTGTATGTATGTCTCTGCTTTTCCCAAGAGATATTGGCCAATATGCAAACTTTCTGAATAAGGAACCTGGAAAATAATTGGCTAGTGTTTTCAAAAGTTGGTAAACTGATGACATGTAGGCGGAATCTATTTCTCCCCAACCCTGCTTATATATAAGAAACACAAATGCCCAAACACAAACGCATTTACACACATTTAAAAACCACATGGCAAATAAGTTCAACTGACCATAACAGAGAAGACGAGAGCTACAATATTGATGGGCCAGAGGGGGCAGAAGCAGGAGAGGATAGCCAGGATCAGGTAGTCCCTGGGGGGTTTGCCATCATCCTCCAGGGCCTCTGGCACGGTGCTGGGGCGCCGGCTGATGGAGGGTCTGGGAGAACCAGCACCATGACCCAGCAGGGACCCAGAACGACTGCCTTTACGAGGCCGGCCATTGGTCGATTTGTTTTGTTGCAGTCGCTTGGGAGACGAGATTGAGGATGTGGGCGGAGAAGAGTCAGGGGGACAGATTCCATTACCTGGGGGATGGGGGGGAGGGAGGCAGGGGGGAGTGGGAGGATGGAGAGTATAGAGAAAATATACTCTTTACTTCACCACCTTAATCATACATGATTTAACATAAAAGATGTGCTTAGATTTATCTTAGATATTTGTACTGTAATTCTCAAATGTCTCTAAACACAACTGAGTGACCTGCAATCTGACAAATGTTGGGTTTGGCTAAAAAAAAATGGAATGGATGGAGATTGAAAGAAATGTTTTGTCTAAAATACCCCAGGAGAGGGGATTAAAATAAAGGGTGTGGCTAAAATACTGTAGGAGGAAGGAATATTTAAATAAAGGGTGCGGCTAAAATACTGTAGGAGGAAGGAAAATTTAAATACAGGGTGTGGCTAAAATACTGTAGGAGGAAGGAATATTTAAATACAGGGTGTGGCTAAAATACTGTAGGAGGAAGGAATATTTAAATACAGGGTGTGGCTAAAATACTGTAGGAGGAAGGAATATTTAAATAAAGGGTGTGGCTAAAATACTGTAGGAGGAAGGAATATTTAAATACAGGATGTGGCTAAAATACTGTAGGAGGAAGGAATATTTAAATAAAGGGTGTGGCTAAAATACTGTAGGAGGAAGGAATATTTAAATAAAGGGTGTGAAATACAGGAATATATATATACAGTAATATGTAATTACTGTTCTCCAACTTCTCGCTGATTACTGCCAGGTGATCTTTGGTTTCCATTTGACTGGGCTCAGGGTCGGTCTCTTGGTGTTCAGCGCTGTTTGGCTGGGAGGTGATGGTCTGCTCAGGTTGCTGTCCTCCATCTGCTCCACTCTGGGCAGTACTGGTGCTGGAGGCCATGGCTGAATGCTGATACTGCAGATGTTACTGGAGGCTATGGTCTGTCTGATAACTGATCGTGGTTCGTCTTTTGGTCTTTTCAACTGAAATAAACAGGAGGATATAGAAGGTAAGTTATTTTACAGGCAGGTGTTTTACTCTTTAATGACGTGTTATTTAACGATCACGTTGTTCATACATGATTGCAGCACCTGGTGCTTAAACCAGACATTCCTGCAGCATCCTAAATGACACAACTAGAACCAAACCTCTACAGAGCTCTACTCTCATGCCTTTGATTCAGGCACACAGAGGAACAGTGTTGTCAGATCTAAGAGCAGGTCAACATGGGCTGCATATGCAATAGGACTGTATTCATAGTTCTCACGAGACATAACGGCATATGGATACGCCCCACTTGGCTGACATATATATTTAGATATATATATTTCAAAATGCCAGATAGTTGCTTTTATATTGAATGCTCTAACAGAGGTGGAGACACGACTGGGTTGTCTTTATACAGAATCCCGCTCGAAAAGGAAAATCCAGAGGAGGAGGTTATGGTTCTGTGCAATTAGACGTGTCCCTGTACCTGGCATGATCACAATAGAATGGCACCTGTCAAACTAGTAGTACGCTGGTCTGCTAGCAAACATTTAATTACATTCACTGTATATATTTGAAGGTCTGAAACAGATATGCAACAGCCACAAACGTGCTCCATCTAGTTAGCCTACCAGTACTCACCTGCGCTGTCTAGACTGCGTCTTTAATTACTGGGGTTTCTAAGTTCTCCTGCATAATTCAATAAGTGTATCAGCACAGCATTGGAGTGACAACCCACCATTGCTGTTTCTGCCGGGTGGACACCCTCTCTTCAATGCTATTACAGGGGTCTGAGTCACTGGGTAACTCGGGTTCCCCCATGCCGCCTTTAAGAGAGTGCATTGCATCATGTCACGCCTAAGTGGATAGAGCCACTGATAAGATCTTTCTGACCGACTGTCCCCAGGGTTTGCTCTGGGAGGATAACTCTCATAGTCTGTTTGGTGGTCTGAGCCTTTATGCTTGCCAAAGTGGGTGAAGCCATTTCCTTCCTGCCTGGCACTGTGTGGCGGGCACCTTTGGACGGTTTCCAGTGTCCTCAGTCTCCAATTGTCCGTGTCACCAGCTAGGGTCAGGCCACCTGGTTGTGTTGTTCATCTGCATGCCTGAACACTTCTGCTCATACTGGTCACAGTCCACTTGACTTATTTATACCAGCTGGTCATTATTTAATATTTTGATGGAAATTGACTCTTGTACTCTAGCACATATCAAAACTATGGCAACCCCCCAGAGCCTGTACCCTCTCTAGGTTTCATCCTGCTCACCTGTAATATAACATCTTATTGCTTTTGAGGGTTTCAAGCTGAGTATCCTTTGTAAGCCATTTGTGAACCCTACTGAAGTAAAAATGGGCGTTTGTAAAATAAATATAAATTAATTTGACTCATTAAAATAACTTGACATTAGAGTGCATCTACAGTATCAGTTTATATTGTATATTGTTGTTAACGTGCATATTATTGTAATAAGTTGCTTTAATTTCACAAATACCATTATTGAACGCTGTAAACTTGCTATTGGCGTTTTTTTCAATCGCTCAACACATTAAAAGCCGCTGAAATAATTGTTTTTCACTTTCATGTTTCAGGATGGTGCATTAAACACTCGAACATTTTATTGATGTCAATAAATATTGTAATAATGTTTTCCATTCTGCGACAGGCAGAGAGTGAAATAGTTATAGGTGTATAATAAATCAAATTGGTTTAGCACATGTACATTAACGATGAACTAATGAAAACGACACACTTCTTGGGCCCTTAACAACTATTTGATTGTATATATATTTATATATAAAAAACATGCTTCTGAATTAAATATATATTTTATAATGGTTTCCATTCCTAACAATAAAGGTGCTGTCAAAGGATTAAAATAATCATATATATCTGTAGTTAATCACTATTAACAAAGATTTTGGAATGTGTTCACATTTTGCCCTTAATACACTCACTTATGTTTTCAATCTGTTCATTACGTTGAATACAGTACGTTGTCTGTTAACTAGAGTCAATGCTTGACTTGCAATTAAATGAATGTAAGTTGTCACAGCTCCAAATGTCAGTCCATTAGTTGCCAGAAAAACTGGCAGGATCTATATGTAGCCCCTGTAAATCTAAATGAAATATATATTACGTTGTTCTCATAATTAAGTTAACAAGTAAACAACTTCTGCATTATGTGGTACAAACAACACACTAGCCATTCTTATAGGGAGAGCTGCAGTTTGAGCAGGCATTGACCCAACACTTAATCACACCTATGCTTGTCAAAGTTTTCTCCTTTGATGTTTTGTCTGAAATGGGGTTGGGCTTATGGTTGGGGTCAGGCCTGTTCATTTGGTGTGGGCCACAGTGGTGTGTCAGCCCAGTGCGAAGGACTAATGTGTTTGTGTGTGAGAGGGGAAGATATAAGGTGAGTTAGGATTATAATATAACATAGCAAGTGCTGCAATAATAACATGTATTTCCCAAACCCCCACCTGCCCCACAACCAGTGACCCACCTGCCCCACAACCAGTGACCCACCTGCCCCACAACCAGTGACCCACCTGCCCCACAACCAGTGACCCACCTGCCCCACAACCAGTGACCCACCTGCCAGTGACCCACCTGCCCCACCACAGTGACCCACCTGCCCCACAACCAGTGACCCACCTGCCCCACAACCAGTGACCCACCTGCCCCACAACCAGTGACCCACCTGCCCCACAACCAGTGACCCACCTGCCCCACAACCAGTGACCCACCTGCCCCACAACCAGTGACCCACCTGCCCCACAACCAGTGACCCACCTGCCCCCTTAGTTTGTCTTGTCTGGGAACTCCACACACTGGTGTCTTTGTGTTGAAATGGAAAATAATTAAAATAATACTTGTTTAATATATAGAGCTGCTTGAATGTTGATGGAATGTTGCTAAAAGATCTTTAAACTTCAGGCCAACGAGTTTCCATTGATTAAACTCCAGCCTGGCTTGCTTTATCTACTTAACATCTCTGCCCATACGTTCATTTCATTCACAGCTGTTGGAGTACAGCCTGTTTGTTGGACTACAGCCCGTTTGGGCAGAACATAGAGGCCCCATCTATGAATTTCACAATGATTTCAGCACCATCCGTCTTTATAGAAATAAAACCAAGTGGCTGAGATGTTATAAAGGAGAACTAAATGAAAATAAATGATTTACATGTGATTTATAGAGCGCTCTGGCATTACTAACAGGAGTTTGGAATTCAGAAATATTTATTTCACCAGACCAATATTGTGAATGTATACTCCAGGAAAGCCTAATATCTGAAAAGCAGCAATAAAATGGTCACCAGAATCTGGCCACAGGAGATTAGGGGAAATTCATTGGATATAATAAATCATGTACATTATGTTGACATTTACATTCAATCATACTCCAGTATTTATATCCAGAGAGTGAAAACTGGCGTAGTTAGATGAGGTTATAATGTGGATGAAGAGACAGAATAGAGACTTGGACAGAGGATTCTGGATCCACATGCTGTGTTAAGAGAGAGGGTGAGAGAGAGAGCGAGAGGCAGGGAGAGAGATAGAGAGAGAGAGGGAGGGTGAGAGAGAGGAGGGAGAGAGGCAGGGAGAGAGATAGAGATAGAGAGAGGGTGAGAGAGAGAGGGTGAGAGAGAGGAGGGTGAGAGGCAGGGAGAGAGAGAGAGAGAGAGAGGGAGGGTGAGAGAGAGAGGGTGAGAGAGAGAGCGAGAGGCAGGGAGAGAGATAGAGAGAGGGTGAGAGAGGGAGAGAGAGGGTGAGAGAGAGGAGGGTGAGAGGCAGGGAGAGAGATAGAGAGGGAGAGGGAGGGTGAGAGAGAGAGGGTGAGAGAGAGAGGGTGAGAGAGAGAGAGAGAGGCAGGGAGAGAGATAGAGAGGGTGGAAATGAGAGAGAGGGTGAGAGAGAGGAGGGTGAGAGGCAGGGAGAGAGATAGAGAGAGAGAGGGAGGGTGAGAGAGAGGAGGGAGAGAGGCAGGGAGAGAGATAGAGATAGAGAGAGGGTGAGAGAGAGAGGGTGAGAGAGAGAGCGAGAGGCAGGGAGAGAGATAGAGATAGAGAGAGGGTGAGAGAGAGGGTGAGAGAGAGAGCGAGAGGCAGGGAGAGAGATAGAGAGAGGGTGAGAAATAGAGAGAGAGGGTGAGAGAGAGGAGGGTGAGAGGCAGGGAGAGAGATAGAGAGAGGGTGAGAAATAGAGAGAGAGAGGGTGAGAGAGAGGAGGGTGAGAGGCAGGGAGAGAGATAGAGAGAGGGTGAGAAATAGAGAGAGAGGGTGAGAGAGAGGAGGGTGAGAGGCAGGGAGAGAGATAGAGAGAGAGAGGGAGGGTGAGAGAGAGAGCGAGAGGCAGGGAGAGAGATAGAGAGAGGGTGAGAAATAGAGAGAGAGGGTGAGAGAGAGGAGGGTGAGAGGCAGGGAGAGAGATAGAGAGGGAGGGTGAGAGAGAGGAGGGAGAGAGGCAGGGAGAGAGATAGAGATAGAGAGAGGGTGAGAGAGAGAAAGAAAAACAGAGGGTGAGAGAGAGGAAGGGAGCAACGAACAGAAAACAAGAGAAATAGGGAGTGGAAGAAAGAGTTGCAGTGAATTTCTCCTGTAATTTACCCAGAAAACCAGGATCTTCTCACATCCAAACTAAAAGAAACATAATTATGCAAATGCATGTGAAATAATGCTGATACAGACTAATGCAGATTGGTTTTGGAAAGCCACTGAACGCATGACAAAAAATGCACACACACATACATGTACTACCCTCGCCGCTGTCTGAAACACACACACACACACGCACGCACACACACACGCGCGCGCGCACGGACGAGCATAAACATGCACACTCCTCCTAAACCTGGTGATGTTCTCCTTTTGTAGGCAACCCGGTTATAATGCAGAACGAACATATCACTGGTGCATTCCATATTTATTTCACCATCTCTCTCTTACACGCACGCACAGACGCACGCGCGCGCACACTAGTCTGGATATACATTCACGATAACACACCCACTTTTAAGCCGCACAGGCATTACGTACAGTACATCCGTTTACTACACACTACACATCTACACTAGACTACTGGACTTTATTATCGTATAAATAGAAACAAACATGCTATTCACCTACCTGATCTTATTTAGTGACATGAAACAGTATCCTCAACATTTTGCTTTTCGTGATCACAATTCCAAATATTAGAGGAAATACAATTTCAGTGGGTTGGGACTACGATTGTCCAATTTAGAATTCCTCGAACTGGCTTTATTTTTGTAGAAGCAATGATAAACGAGAGAAAGGGGTGCTACAGACCCCAGCTACAGACCCCAGCTACAGACCACAGCTACAGACCCCAGCTACAGACCCCAGCTACAGACCACAGCTACAGACCCCAGCTACAGACCATGCATTGGGGATGTCAGATTGCGCTCCTGTGTTGTATCCACCTCGTTTCTCTCTGGTTCATCCGCGCAGTAAGGGAGGGGGGAGCTGATAGGGGAGACGGAAAACTCCTAACGCTGGAGGCGGGCCGTTAAACAGGATGGGGAGAGGAAGACTGTCATGCAGTACCTGCAGTGGGATGCGTTCCGTCGTTTTTTCACCCCCTCCCTTTCCCTTTATTCTCACAGGCTCTATTTTGCTGATGGAGCAAATAGCCTAGAGACCAGACAAGTGCGCTACCCCCACCTTCCACATGCACATTTAGCTATGCGCAATGGTCATGCAAAAGCTAAACCAGGGGTGGCCAACCAGTCAGAGACTAAAAGCCACATCATACACATGGGCAAATATAAAATTCAGAAAATAAAAACTGATTCAAAAGATATTTTGTGGGATCTGGAGGGGGGAATCAAACCAGCGTCCTCCGGCTCCGCAGCCGAGCGCACTAACCACAACTGCAAACAGGGATATCCCTATTGGAGGGGCGAGTAGCAGCTATTTGTTGTTTTATTTTCCGTTTGTTGTTACGTGTTGGGTTTAAATGGTATATAAAATAAACCACAAAACGTATAGACTGACTCTGCAAATGGCTTTTGACTGCACAATACCCATAGTTTGTGACACATGCGTATTTGACGAAAATTCCTTTATTGAATTCAAGTGAAGCGAACACAGACATTAAAAAACCACAAACTTCGATATGAACGTAAGAGCCGCATTAAACCTGACAGTGTCGCATGCGGCTCGGGAGCCTTGGGTTGGCCAGGCCTGCTCTAAACCATTATTTTGTTGCAGGTCCTGTAATGACCACCAACATATGCAGACATATGCGTTAATACTGCACCATGGTTATTGCACTTCAGCCAGATCTGGTGCATATTGTCGTTCAACAGCATTTCTTTCTCCAACTTTCCCCATCCTGGGTGGTGTAATGGCCTCAAAGAGGAGACTGGCGGTCCGGGTCCAATCGCATTTGGGCTTTTCTCTGGCCGCTTCTGGGATGTGTATTTGGCAGATCTAGTTGAAAGTTAGTTGTTTTGTAGTCGATGCTTAAAATAAACATTGACATGCACATTTAGTTAGTGTCAAACCACTAGAGCACAGGTAAGGATAGTATTTATAACACACCAGGTGCCTCACACACGTGCAGTCTGCCCATTCCCATTACATATGTCCGTGTGAGTTAATTCAACAGGGACACAGTGTGCAGCTCGGAAAATACGGAAACCGCAATCATTATTTCTGTTTTGCACGGTGGCTGAGGGAAAGATTGGCTGTCACCAACGCCGGCTAGTGAAACTCAATAATCTGCATATTCTGATGGGGGCTCTACTTCATGCACCTCTAACGCCCATTCAAACTGCCTAGTACCCCACACCAGCTGTAGTACTCGAGACCGGTCTCGGTCTCGAGACCGGTCTCGAGACCACTTTTTAAGGTCTCGGTCTCGTCTCGGTCTCGGTTACATTTGGACTCGGTCTCGACTCGGTCTCGGACAGTAAGGACTCGTAAATTCTTCCGAGACCAGCCGAGACCAGCGTAGAAATTATCGCCCACAATTTTTCTAGAAAAATATTTAAGTATGACATGTAGAGGCTGTATTTCCATTGGCTGTATTTCGTCCAGAGTCAGACTGTTCTTTTCTGATGTGGCTTATCCCGCCAATGGCTATCTACTTTTGAAGAAAAGCCCACCCCCAGCGTCGCTAGAGGGTGCACCCATTCACGTAAATACTTCAATCTTAAACATATGCTCGATCATGTCTGCACAATCAGCCAATATATTCGTTTTGCCTATATTCAGTACATTGAGCACAAATAAATAATTTGTCCGAAAACACACAGCGGTTAGTAATTAAAATACATAATGTTGAAAAGCTACAGCCGACGTCCTTCCATGACTTTTCCTAAATACGTGCATTTTACCTTGTCCCGTTTTCAGAATTGCAAAATCACAAACCGAACAATATATAAAACTACTATTTACATGTTTTTTGATACCTAAACTGCCTTCCTGTCGCCAAAATCCCACGCCGCTGGGCGTTGGTACCCTAATTCCTGTACCCAGACACCGATCACACTTCACTGAGCCTATATGGCAATGGTTGAATGGGCGATACACAGACAAATACTACGAGAACACATATAGACAATAGTCTGATTGGCTTGGTTGAACTACAAAAAAGAGGTACGTTTATAAAGAAATATGTTTCACTAAATAAACAGAACGAATTGCGCCAAATACATACAGCCCCATTCATGTGTCATGCGCCTATTGCACTCAATAATTAATAACGAATGAACCACAGTGTATTCATATAGCCTACAAGAGACTTCAACAAAATATTGTTTTGTATCGAAATTAAACGAATATAAACAATAATTATTAATAGGCTAACTACAAATGGGCGATAAATGAAATTACTCATGCACACAGAAGGACGTGGGACATACATAAGTCCGGGGGGCATACGGCAAAAAGAGCATAAAACTGGAACGGTTATGGTCCGATCTATATGAAACTGAACCCGTTTTGGTCCGATCTTTATTAAACTGGAAGGGTTTTGGTCTGATCTATATGAACACTGTGCGCAGTTCAACCGGGTTAGTTTGCTGCTGTCTCATGTGCACTCGTAACAATAATGAACACTGTTCGCAGTGCAACCGGTTCGTTTGCGTGTCCTGCTCAAGCAGACAAACAACTGAAGCTGCGTGCCTGTGGACGGATAAATAATTATAAATAGATTTGTTTATCGGCCAATCATGCGCAAATCATTTGATTGCAAGTCGCTTGTGATCTAAAATGTGTTAGCATTTTCTACATCAACATAGGACATACAGTTTGATCGATTTTCATTTATTCGATTTTTGGAAATTTTAATATCATAGCCTGTGCATTTTAAAATCATGGTTTTATTTTCGTATTTTATGTTTACATAAGACAATAAATAGGCCTACATACTCTTTTAATAAAATTCATTTAATTCAGGATGACAACACAGTAGATGATCTGATGCTGTTGGTCAAGTGTTTTTTTTACATTGGTCATTGGACCAAAAACATGTCATATTATTTAGTGTTGATATGACTGGTCTCGGTCTCGGCCCCCTTTGGTATCGGTCTCGTCTTGGTCTCGGCCACCTTCGGTCTCGGTCTCGTCTCGGTCTCGGCCCCCTTCGGTCTTGGTCTCGTCTCGGTCTCGGCCCCCTTCGGTCTCGGTCTCGTCTCGGTCTCGCTTTAGGTGGTCTCGAGCACAGCTCTGTACCCCACACTGTAGTACCCCACACTGCGCACGCGGTCACGTGACTGAATTAAAACACATTTCCGTAGCGGAATGTTGTCTAATAAATACCAAGTGGACCCGAACGGTGAAACGGGACCAGAGATATTCATGTTAGTGTTGCTCTCGCCATCGTTTGAATGTAGAGATACACATTATAGGACACACATAATACACACGCAGACAGCATGCAGGAGGGGCGTACCTCCTGTATGTAGATGAGCTGTATTACAGGTTTTACCTCCTGTATGTAGATGAGCTGTATAACAGGTTTCTTACACAAAAACATTAACATCATATTGCACAAACACAAGCTTTTCATTTGCATATATATATGCAAATGAAATATATATAGTTTATAGGAAATCTTACACTGTATAAAGGATGTATGATATAGAAATGGATATCAAGTGGCTGAACTCAAACCTTTGACTGGAAGAATAGCATACAGTATGTTATGATCAAACTAAATGTAACTAATTGTTAATGTGCTCCAGAACTGCAACAATACAATAATTGATACAAAACAACATAATTATATACCTGTCCATGCTGGATCGGTCCCCGTCGTTTTAAAAGGTAAGCACGAAAAGCAAAATAAAGCATTAGCATGAGTGCACCCAGCTAGCAAAACTAGCCAAAGTTCTCTTCTCAAACGGGTCTAGGAGTAGAGATTTCACCGAGTTAGGGTTGGGTCTAGGAGTAGAGATTTCACCGAGTTAGGGTTGGGTCTAGGAGTAGAGATTTCACCGAGTTAGGGTTTGGTCTTGATAACGTTCGCACTCGCCATTGTCTTCAAGGAAAAATGGCGCCCCTGGAGCCCGGTCCTTATTTTATCAGGCGCCAGCTTGGATTCCATTTAAGAACGCTGATTGGCTAAGTTATGTCAATCATTCATATCTTAAATTACCAATTGGCTTAACTGCTACATAGACCCGCCTCCTTGGGGCGCTTTTTCTATCGCCCCAGAGCTGTGACGACTCTGAGGAGACGGTCAGACAGGCAGAGGAAAGGTTGACAATATGATTTACTATCATATTTTACACATATTACTGGGTGCATTTCATATTTAAAACACACAAATATTGACATACTGATATTATCATTATTATTTTGTAATTATTTTTTATTTTTTAGTGGCTATGAGGTGGGGAGGCGGCGGAGCACTAGCGCCATCTATTGGCCAGTATCCACTGGTCAGTTTGCAACATCGCATGGTTACATGGTTGAGAACAGTCTAGAATGTATTTTATTAATAACATATTTATAATGAAGTCGGTGGTCATTCAAATGAAAAATATCAATATATAATTCACTTTGGGGCATAACAATTCTCCATCATCCCTCAGTTTGATAGTAAACCAAGTGGCAGGTCTGACCAATGACAAACTGTGTAATAAATCAGTCAAGCTACAGCATAGGGTTTGCTTTATTAGGCACTATAGTGCATAAGGTAGACAAGACAGACAGTTTGATAAACGGTGGGAACACAAAATAGAAAGTATAACTCGTTATAATTCACCAAAGACCCGCAATCCAGTCTATGTAGTTCTGTCTGAATAGAGCATGGACCATAGACTGTATAATGGCCACAAACTGAACCAGTGACAAACATGTTGTAGAAAAAAATCCATACCTGATCAATGGTCCAAAAAAATGAAATAATTTGCATAAACCTTGTGAAGAGAAAACATGTTTCCTATCCTTCATCCTGATATAGTAGAGTAAAGCTATACATCTGAACCCATTTTATAAGGCATTGTGGAGGCACCAAACATAAGTAAAGTACTCAGTAAAGTACTTGTGTAGTAGAAATTGTACAGATGTCACAGCCTACTGTCTGTCTTCTGTCAGTCTGAATAACTACAACAGTTAAGTCATCCCAATTATATTCCATGTCACTTGGCTAAAACAAAGTGCATAAGTGGAAAATAAATGTATTAAGGCATAAAAAGCCATTTAGGAGCTCAGGCACATTTTCCCCTTCCAGTTTCCCTTCTCTTCCCCTCACTGGCCCTGACCCTGAGATAGAGATCCCAGCAGGCCGCTGGCCGTGCTGAAGAGGTTAATTGGGGTAGAGCCGTCTGTGATTAGCGTTGACTTCAAACCAAGAGACTGTAGCAGCTTGACCTGGAAGAGGTGGAAACCGAAATAAATATAAAATGACAACTGATCAAAAGAGATCATGTGTTGCTGTCCCTATAGATTGCACATCATGACATGTATGTAATTTCACACTACTTGTGCGGCACGCACGCACACACACACACGATTATGGGAACAATAGGTTGGGTGAAACAGAATATTAGTGTGATATGTCGAGGAGTAGGACAGTATAGAAGCTCGTAGATTCTCAGGGAAGCAGCAGAAATATGACAATGCTGTATCGTCTGAACGGGTTACGAACCTGCAGCTCTGGGCCGGCCCTGGCCATCTCTGCCAGCGTGTCAGCACCAATGCTATTCACCAGCTGCTTAAAGCGGTTGCTCTCAATCTCAGCCAGTTTCTGCTGCTTATCCACCTCCAGACGATCCATCTCAGCCTTATAGTTCAGCTCCTGTTCACGGGCCTTGGACAGGCGGGCCAGCTCACTCTCCTACGTGACCAGTTGTGAAGTTCAGAATGTAGCAAACATTGAGAAAATAAAACACACACACAAAACATAAATACAACTGTGGACACTGGTCAGCAATTACATATGAGCTGGACAGACGAACACACACACACACGATCGTTCAACTAATATAATCTCAATTGCCCACTGGGAGAGAAACCATAGATTGTTCACATACAGCCTCAATCCTCTGGGCCTCAGCCCTCAGTTTGGCCTCATTGACAGCTGCCTCTCCCTGGATACGGGCAGCCTCTGCTTTGGACTGGGCCTCGGCCTTCGCTGCCCCGGTGCTTTCCACTGCCGCGCTGGAACATGTGAGGGCACATTAGCGCATTAGCGCTACCCTAATGCTAGTCCGCTTCCATTCCATTTAGCCACATTAGCACTACCCTAATGCTAGTATGCGGCCATTTCATTTCCCATCAACGATATCAAATGTTTTTTGCATTAGCAGCGTTGCATCACCTGAGGGCCTCCAGTTCCAGCAGCTCTTTTCGGGTACGCTCGGCCTCAGCCTGGTCAGTGATCCTCTGTCTCTCCAGACGACCACGTGCCTCTTGTTCCAGCCGCTCTGCCTCATGGCTGCCGGAGTGGCAGACAGAAATCAGAACGATAAGGGCATAAAGATGACATGGTGATTTTTGGTACTGACATGTGTTGGTCTTACCGTGCGGCAGCCTCCTGGGAGTTGGTGGTGATCTCGATGGCCAGCTGTACGCTCTTCTGCAGGGCATCTCTGGTCCTCTGGTCCACCGGCTCTACAGACTGAATGTCCACACTGCTGATCACCAGGCTGTTCTGTGGGAAGCGCAGGCTACTACGCACGGCCATCTTGTCATCGAAGCCAAACACAGCCGAGCAGATGATCCTGTTGGAGTTCTGTGGGCAGTGGGGGGGGGTACAGTGGTAATTAAAATCAGGGGGTTTTACATGTTCGACACCCACACTCGTCCTAGCAACACCTTGTGCCAGTAAACATGGGTTGAAGTGGCACATTATGACACTGGCTTTGATGACTACTTCAAATAATACCATTCCCAGATGACAGTGAATAATGCAGCAATGAAAGAAAGTAATCAGAAGATTTAGGTGACTTGTTGTTCATTGGGAGGGCTGACCTTATGACCTCAGGGTTCATTGGTCGGGCTGACCTCATGGTTCATTGGGAGGGCTGACCTTATGACCTCAGGGTTCATTGGGAGGGCTGACCTTATGACCTCAGGGTTCATTGGGAGGGCTGACCTTATGACCTCACGCTACATTGGGAGGGCTGACCTTATGACCTCACGCTACATTGGGAGGGCTGACCTTATGACCTCACGCTACATTGGGAGGGCTGACCTTATGACCTCACGCTACATTGGGAGGGCTGACCTTATGACCTCACGCTACATTGGGAGGGCTGACCTTATGACCTCACGCTACATTGGGAGGGCTGACCTTATGACCTCACGCTACATTGGGAGGGCTGACCTTATGACCTCACGCTACATTGGGAGGGCTGACCTTATGACCTCACGCTACATTGGGAGGGCTGACCTTATGGAAGTCATCAAACTGCACAGATGCAACAGCTCCTCTGACACGAGAGGCAATTGCTTTACAGGCGTCTCCTACGAAGTCGGGTACTGAGAACAGAGCTGCGGCCTCGGTTACGTCACCAGGAGACTTCACATCAAAATGCCTAACAGAAGAAGAATGATAAATATTAATAATATAATATTAATAAACTCCAGCTACCCTGTATATTACATCAGGCACATAAGCTGAGATTCTCAAAGCACACACACACACACACACACACCAGTTATAGGAGAGCTGCAGCTGCAGTCGTGCGTGGTCAGCAGTCTCAATGGTGATAATGTCAGTGAAGAAGTCCGGCCCCAGTAGGAGACACACAGCCTTGATGACGTTGGCCCTCTTGGGTCTGTCGCCCGACAGTGACAGCATAGTGAACTGCTCATCAGGACCCAACATGACCATCTCTGGTCCAAACACCACCCTGGGAAAGGAAGATAAACAGAAAAACAAGAGTAAAAAGGAAAAAATAGTAAACGAAAAAAGAAACACATCGACTAATAGTATAGTTTGTTCCTGGACAGGGACCAGGTAAAGTCTTATTTACTCTCCTCAACAGGTGCCGTTATTTACATGTACCCGGCCTTCTTCTCCCTGTATTTATATGTACCCGGCCTTCTCCCTGTATTTATATGTACCCGGCCTTCTTCTCCCTGTATTTATATGTACCCGGCCTTCTTCTCCCTGTATTTATATGTACCCGGCCTTCTCCCTGTATTTATATGTACCCGGCCTTCTTCTCCCTGTATTTATATGTACCCGGCCTTCTTCTCCCTGTATTTATATGTACCCGGCCTTCTTCTCCCTGTATTTATATGTACCCGGCCTTCTTCTCCCTGTATTTACATGTACCCGGCCTTCTTCTCCCAGTATTTACATGTACCCGGCCTTCTCCCAGTATTTACATGTACCCGGCCTTCTCCCAGTATTTACATGTACCCGGCCTTCTTCTCCCTGTATTTACATGTACCCGGCCTTCTTCTCCTGTATTTATATGTACCCGGCCTTCTTCTCCCTGTATTTATATGTACCCGGCCTTCTTCTCCCGTATTTACATGTACCCGGCCTTCTTCTCCCGTATTTACATGTACCCGGCCTTCTTCTCCCGTATTTACATGTACCCGGCCTTCTTCTCCCTGTATTTATATGTACCCGGCCTTCTTCTCCCTGTATTTATATGTACCTGGCCTTCTTCTCCCTGTAGTCGTAGACTTGTAAAGCAGCGTTGTGGGGTACTCTATAAGAAACCACCCTGGTCTTGTCTCGTTCCGTGTCATCCAGGTCCCCACTGCGGTCTGAGCGGTCAGCCAGGGGGTCCTTATTTGAGGCCAGGAGGGCCTCCACATTCAGGGGCAAGTTCTTGGCCCACAGCTCCTCATCGTGTGTCAGCATATAGGTGTGGCCAATCACAGCCCGGACCTGAGGCGAACCAGCCAATCAGAAGGATCAGGAATGGTGAGCGGTGGACTGGATCATTTCAACCAGGTTTTGAATTGCCCTCTTATTTAGTCTACCCTTATTACTCCTGCAAGTTTGCTCAATAAATTACAAAAACAATAAAGACAAACAGACAATAACGTGTTTCCACTCTCCAGGACTATGATGGACAGAATAAGCCGGCCATCAGAATATATATTTGTGTTCAAACATGTCAGGGTTCAACCTTATTCCTCTTAACTCTCACCTTTCCGGTCTTGATGTCACGGACATAGATGCCCTCGTTCTCATCCAGAGGCATGGCCTGTCTCCTTATAACCACCTCCACGGCAGCCGGGGGGACGTATTCGATTGGTCCACGCAGCATCCAGCGGTCACCGGGACGACGCAGGACACCCTTACGGGAGCGCTTGGCCCTCTCCCCTTCCTCAGACTCCTCCTCCTCCTCCTCCTCCTCATGCTGGAAGAGCGAAAAGAGAGAGTTGGAGCAGAAGAGTAAATGACAGGAAGAGTGTATGATCATTCAAAAGGAGAGTCACAAAGAAAGAACATTCTGTGCAAACATGTCAAACCAGACAGTCCTGTTTGTGCTTTATCCATCATGTGCTTTATCCATCATGTGCTTTATCCATCATGTGCTTTGTTCATTGTGTACTTTGCATAATTCTTCTGGCTTTAAAAGAGGACAACTCCAGACCCGAAAAAACACATTCAAATGTGCAAATCCGGTTTCCAGTCCTTTTTAGTGAATTGTATTGTTCATTCAAACAGTTGGCAGTGGATTTCTACAACATGATCAATTGCTTCAAACCATTTTAGACCAGTGCTCTCAAATCTCCAGGAGAGTTTTAATGCCATTCAGCATTCCTTCTGAAACCTACACTTTTTAACAGATTCCCGTCTAACTAACTAGATAGATAAGCTAGATACATAGATAAGCTATAATATGTGAATACATAAAAAATATCTGGGCGTCTTGTTAGACAGCTCTCTCTCCTTCCAGCCCCATATAAACAAACTCAATTCTAAAATTAAATCCAGAATTCTCTCTCTCTCTTCTCAGCAACAGGCCCTCCTTCACTCATGCTGCCAAATTGCCTTGGTGTAGATGACATACCAATGTTCGGTCATTTATAGAACTGCAAATAGACACTATGCAAGTTCACTGAATTGATAAGAAAGTGTTTTGATGTTTTTGTTGTCATTTCAACACTCCTGAATCTGGTCGTGTTCAGACTTACAACTATGAGGATAGTAAGCTGCTAGAACTACTAGTTAGCGTTAGACAACAAGGCTAGTGAGCGCTAGTTCAGTTATCAAAACTATTTTCAGGTTTAATTGATTCAATAATGGAAGTCTGGAAGTCAAGTGAGGAAGTCACAAGAAGCAAAGTCATTGCTAAGACAATCAACAATGACTGGGACACTGGTGATTGTTTTCTAGAGAGTTCCATGTCCGCTAATGTGAGGCATCAATTAGCATTATATAACATGTTCTTTTCAAAGGCAAATGCCCAAAGGCTTCCTATTGTGTTTAGGGTTTCTAAAGCCACATACTGCTTGCGATGTCAATATTACAGAGTATAATCCTTTTTCAATGTTGCATTTATGATTACTAAACAAATTACCAGGCATTGTTATTTTAGGAAATAAATTGTTCAATTGTACTAACAAACCAATTGGCCACTGATTAGTGTTTCTTTTTTAGACGCACTTCGGTACATTCCTTTCTGGCGTAAAGAACTATGAATATAGTAGAAATCCCATCATTCGAGGAAATTAGTTCCTGATTTGACAAAAAGCGCTTCTCACCAAGTTGGTCATTAATTAAAAAAACTGATTTGCATAACTTAGGTTCTACCCAGTAACCAGCTGGCACTGTGCCTCCTTCCTGTACTCGCCTCATAGGTGTCATTGAAGGCCTCCACAGCCCTCAGCACAAGGCCTTCCTCCTCAGATAGAACATAGACGTCCTGGATGCCTGCCTCCAGATGCTCCCCTGGTTGCAGGAAGAACGAACGCTCACCCTGGGTAACGGGGAAAAGATGGAGCAAAATAAATATGGAAAGGTTAAAGGAAACTCACGGAGGCTGTGAATGTGAACATGCGCACAGGCACATGGGCCCAACGAAGCAAAGTAATACATTAATGACAAATTAGTTTGGTCACCCAAATAAATGGCAGACACAACATGAGTAAAATAAAACAAACAAGCAAAGATATGATACGGGCATCGTCCAGACGTCCACTAGGCATTTTAAAGATGAAATTCGGCTACAGAAATCTCCCCTCATGAATTGCCAATAAAGTCATGTAAATGTGCGCACTGGGCAGTAGGGGGCGCACTGGGCAGTATCACCCTCAAAAACCACCCACGAAAATCCCAACCAAGCGTAGGTACCGATAAGCCGACATGCCTAGAGGCTGAAGCACAATTGACCTTCTCTAACGTCTCACCTTAACCACCCTCTTCTGACCCAGCTGGGGTTTCCCGTCAATTCCGACTGGATCCAGAATCACACAGTACTGCCGGCTGCTCAGTGTGGTCACGTCTACCACACCTAACACTTCCTCTGAAACAGACGGGATGTGAGCCTCCCGATCGGCGACCGTTACCAGCCACTCCTCCCCCGTGCGACGATCCCGGCCACCGGCATCACGGAATGGGCGTAGCGCCCGCACACGCAGGGCTTTCTGCGAGACGACCGAATATGGCATCAGGAATACAACATACAGGAGAGATTACAGGCCTTCAGATATGACGCAGTGTTCACAGGAGTGGAGAGCATTACCTTATCTGTCAGGATGAAAGCGTTGACAATGTCCAGGACCTCCTCGTGCGCCCCAGGGAGATACGCCCCCACCTTGCTCACCTGCCACTCCTCACCTGGAACGGACACACACACGGAAAACATGATAAATAAATAATTATAATGAATAATTTAAACTTAAACTTTAGTGGTTGGTTTAGGAAAAAATAAGGTTTGGATTAAAACATTAAATGTCACCTATATAACAACTAGGCAAGGCAAACGTGTGAGGTTGTGAGTGTGAGGTTGTGAGAGACACAGTAATACTACAACAATATGTAGTACTGCTGGCTTATAGAGCCAGATGCCTCACCAGTAACCCGTTGAACCCCACTCCTATCCACTCCCTCCCACAGTAATACTACAACAATATGTAGTACTGCTGGCTTATAGAGCCAGATGCCTCACCAGTAACCCGTTGAACCCCACTCCTATCCACTCCCTCCCACAGTAATACTACAACAATATGTAGTACTGCTGGCTTATAGAGCCAGATGCCTCACCAGTAACCCGTTGAACCCCACTCCTATCCACTCCCTCCCACAGTAATACTACAACAATATGTAGTACTGCTGGCTTATAGAGCCAGATGCCTCACCAGTAACCCGTTGAACCCCACTCCTATCCACTCCCTCCCACAGTAATACTACAACAATATGTAGTACTGCTGGCTTATAGAGCCAGATGCCTCACCAGTAACCCGTTGAACCCCACTCCTATCCACTCCCTCCCACAGTAATACTA